>JAAAKQ030235166.1:0-11199 GCA_010016005.3 Zanna intricata | reverse complement strand
TATATATATATATATTATTGTTATTATTGAATTATTATTTATTGTAAACATTTTTTTTTGTATTATTTATTAGTAAACATACACAAGTTAATAATTATTATCAATCAATATATTTAAATTTAAAAAAAAGGAGATAAAGTCTGATTCGATCCGACGTGCCTTTCCCTTATAAGATTCAATTATTTCATTACTTAAAATTTTATTTGACTATAACTCTGGAACCAATGGACATAATACCACTTATGATATATCGTTGAAAAGCTGTCAATGAGGGCTGGGCTTATTACTGCAGTTAAAAAAAATAAAAATCCAAATTTTTTGGATTCTGGGATTTTTTTGACATTTTTCGTCAAGTTGATTGCAATCAAAAGGGGAAGTGCACATCTAGATGTTACAACATTCCTAAATACAAAATGTTCAACATTCTACGGCTAATCATTTTTCAGTTATGCGAGACACATACGTACGTACGTAAGTACGTATAGACATCACGCCGGAAAATGGATTTCCGTTGAAATCTGAAAACCGAAATTTTTCGTGATTACAATAACTTCTTTTCTTCGTACAAGGAAGTAAAAACATAATTATTTTTTATATTAAAAACTATTTTATTTTATTTTTAATATAAAGATAAATTTATCCACTAGGATAATTAGAGATAAGAGGACGGGAATGACAAATTATGAAGATATAATTTTTAAACAAACATTTCTTTTATTAACATTGTAAATAAATAAATTATAATATTAGTCTCCTTTATAATTTTATATCATCATGTCATCTGCCTATATGGATTTATTTTTGTCCATCGGTTTCTCCATTCTCCTTTCTTTTCTTTTTAAACTCGTCATTAAATATAAAACATTTACAAACCACTAATTCTTTTTATGAGATTCTGTAACTAAAACCCAGCTCAATTTGAAATACTTTCAATTCTTATCTCTTAGGAACATAAAAAAATCAATTACTTTGTTTTTATGATATATATTTTTTTTTTAAATTGAACTATAGAAAATTAAATTTTTAATTAAAATAAATTTATTCAAAATGTATAATCTATTAAAATAAATAATTTTTAACATTTTTAATTTTGTTCATGTTTAACCATTTTATTTCTGTTTCAGGTAATTACACTGTGACTGAAAATAACTCTAAATTGTATTATTTTTCTTACGAATAAGGTAACACAACAAATAATTTCTTTTTATCAGTAATTATAATTCAATAAGTTCTGTGTCGGCCTTTTCTACAATAGAAACACCTGTGATAAATTCTTTAAAATTACTCGCACATTTATATTGGAGTATTCAAATTTAGCCCTACTTTCGTTACAATAGTTCATAATTGTACCACCTCACTTGTTCATGACAACCAACCAATTTATTTGTAATAAAATATTAATGTGATCAAAGGAATTCTAAAAGTTATTTCATCTTCAAACATATGTTTTCGTCTAGTATTGTTATTTTTATTAAGTGGCCAAAAATGTAATGAATGAAGGCGGGATAAAAAATAAACTTCAATAAGACAGAAGAAGATCACGTTTTTTTATTTAAATAAAAGTGAAAAAATTAAGGCAAAGAATTTATTGCCATATGTAAAAATTGTACTGAAATTAAATTATATTGGTTTTCAATCCCTATTAAACTGTACTGTAAATTGAAATTGTACTATCACATTATTTTTTGACACTTGCATATTTTGTTTATTATGATAATTATATCAATAATATTCATGATTAAAATAAATTTATAATGGAGAAACCACCCAGGATAGTCATTTTTATTAATATACAAAAAACTATCTTAAGAAAGTTATGAAAATATGTTAAAAAAAATAAAAATAATTATTTTTTATGTCAGAATTTCTGCAGGTTGGAAACTGACTTACTAACATTAAAAAAAATTTAGAAGTCTTTGATTCAATTTTTTTAACGTGATATATAGTTCTTTTAAAATAATGTTAGAATAATATAATTACTTATTGTCTGTATTCATCTCAAAATAAAGGTGAAATGCCACTTGTGGAATGGGATAACTCATTTGAATTTATGTAGGTTAGGATTAGAGATTATGTATTTGGCTAAGTAAAGAAGGAAACAATAAATCACTCATCCCTTTTTTATTAAGCCTGGCATAGAATGCTTTTTATTACAGACAGCTTTGTTTGGGTTTTTTTTTGTATTCTAGAATTTCATAACAAAACAGTTATAATTGTTTTTTATTTTTTAAGTTATTTAACCTTAATCATAACCAGTACATATAACTATTTTGAATATTTTATAAATAATTTATCAAATCCGAGTATATATTTATTTGAAATCCTTATCTTTTTATTTGACTCCAAATATAGGAAGTTAAAAAAAAATTTGTTTTTATATTTGAAAAAAAAAATTGGCATTGAAAAAGGTTATGTACCTTACAAAACTCAGACAATCAACAGCAATCGATTTACATACGCATGTTTCATGATATTTAGTGGAAGTATTCTAAAATTACTGAAGGACTCATAATTATAACAACCACACCTTTTACCTTGCTTCTTGTAAGATTCAGTAAAAGAACTTTAAAAAAAAATAAACCGTTTAAAAAACAAATGTGCTTATATGTAACCATAATAACCATAACCCGTGGCCGAGTGGTAGCGTCTCGGTCTTTCATCCGGAGGTCCCGGGTTTGAATCCCGGTTAGGCATGGCATTTTTCACACACGCTACAATTAATTCATTTCATCCTCTGAAGATATACCTGAACGGTGGTTCCGGAGGTAAAACAATCATAAAAAAAAAGATAATAATTTAAAAAAAAAATATTATTCAGTTGTTTTTTTTTAAATTAAAATAAAATAAAATTATGGATTATTTTTTTAATGCTTAGGGAATCTGAAATTGAGTAGAATATGAAAAACTTCATTACTGTGTGAATAATGTTGATTTTTTTTTTTTTATGATAATATTTTAATTTTATTATTTCTATAAATTTACCTTTTTCGGGGTATTTAAATTAATTTTTCTTTTTCTTATTAAAGTTTACTAAAAACAAGAAAGCGGAAAACCCAAGTTGTTATTGAAATATTTTGGCTTTTGATAATGTTGTTGTTTGGTGACCATAATTATATATGTATATATATAGTAGCATCCCTTGTCGCGCCGTATGCGTATAGAACTTAAAATATTGGAAAATAATTTTTATATTTATTTATTATAATTATGTGTAGAATATTGCTCTTAGAGTTATCGCATTTCACAACTTTCCGGATTGTTTCAATGAGGTGCATTATATCGTTTTCTAAGTTCACCTACTGAAATCCGGTTGGCATTAATAATCAGTATCAAATTCTTAATTCATTAATAGATCTCGAATAAATATTATACTTGGAACTGTGTATGAGACCATTATTATCTTGAAAAGCGTTTTCCAATAATTCAGTAAGTTTCTTTTTCAAAGTCGGGTTTATGTTTAATCGCATTGTTATTTGATCGGTTTCAGACATAAATCTGCAAGAATATTTTCAGATTTAGGAAATAAACTGCCAAGCACTGTATTTTTAAAAGTAGGACTAAATTCCCTTCTCTTTTGATCCAAATGATGCCATTTAGAATAGGGTATCGTACTTAAACCTACTTTTCAAGATTGATTATTAGCGTATATCTTGTTCTTCAGGTTTCTAAGAAAGCTCTGAAGTTCTTCTTACCATCTGTCACCTGCACCAACCTAGGCATAATGAAAATATTAACATCAAATTGAAAGTAGAATCTATGCTAATTATGTTATGACTTACCCTGATGGAAATACACGTATTTTGGCTTTCTAATAGACAATCTAATACGGCTTATGTATGGTAGTAGACTATTAACATATTGCCTACCACATTATTGTAGCCTATTATTTTTATAGGCTATGTATTAGTATTTATATCTATACCTTTTTTTTTTTTTTTTTTTACTATATGATTTTTGAATAATTAAGTTTTTTGATATACAAAGTTATGTTACATTCATGCAGTTTATTTCATACCGTAAATTTATACAAAATTTTTTTTTACATTTTTTATAAGATTAGAATTAATGTAAAAGTATTGAAAAGAAATAATTACCATATTTTGAGTTTGATATTACTGTTAGAAAAATGTAATAAAGGTTAATAAGTACACAGTATGTGATTAAAATGAATGATTATTGAATACTTCATATTTCTATATTTTTTATACAAAACTACTAACTCAGAAAACATTTGCTCATACTGGTAAGCGTTTATAAATTTTATTTAATAATTCGCAATAGTTTATTACGTAACTATTTATATCCCTAAATACAATATTTCTTTTTAATTATGAATATAAATGTTTTAACTAAAGTAATGAGTACAGGTGAAAATAAATCAGTGAATTTCTACTAAAAAAAAAAAAAACGAACTTCTTATTTGGATTACTAGTATTTTATATGTTATATACAGGTACTGTCATTATTATTATTACTTTTATTTATTTTATTTACACTGTGTGTGTCTTTAGAGTAATAAATTGTATTTGTAACATATTTTTATATGCGTTAGCCCGTTTCAATGTCTTTGTCGAACTGCGAACCCGCGACAGTATTTAAATGATACAAAGATAATACAGATTTAAGAAGCCAAGGGATCTGTTAGTAGATAAATTATAGTAAATTTTTTTCCTTTTCGAATGAAGAGGATAAAATGCTAGATCCTTGAAGAAACGATATATACAATTGACTAACATAAAGGGAAAATAAATAAAGCCAATAAAAATATAGCAATTTCCAAAATCAAGAAGCTTTTGCATCGAAACTACAAAATCTAGGTAATAAGTTGATACGAGGGGTAGATAGATGACTTAATAAAGAAATTGAAATAAATATTTTGTTCGAAGATATAATAAAATAATTCTATATTAAATTTTATCATTTGTAACAGCAAATTATAGCAATATTTAAAATTAAGTATTTGTTCCATTAATTAAGATTAACTCTGAAAAGATTTAAAGAAAGTACATTTCACTAAACATTTCACTAAATAAGGCATATTAAAATAACTTCGAAATACAAGAATTAACTCACATTTGTAAGGTATTGGAATAACTAGATCACCATATATTTTCAATAATATTTTTTCAATTATTATAAAACAAAATATTCATTATCAAGTTTTTTAATAATGTTTTCTTCAATATCGTTTAAAGCTGTATAATGAAAATTTTGGAAATATTAGAAATATTTTAAACCAAACGTAGGGTTAAAAAAAATCGAAACTTAAAACTATAAAATTTATCATTGTTTTCGTTATAATAAATTTTTGAAGACATGTAAATAAATGGTTATAGGGGTAATCTGAGATTAAATAGATGTTATTCCCGAAAATATCAAAACCATTCTCAAGAATATCAAATATGCTAAGCCGTGAATTATTTTATGTTTTCTTCACCGATCTTAATATACTTTTGCTCATTGGCATTCGAAGCAAACGAATGGAATTACATTTATTCCTGATACTATAAGTCTAATAATTACTGAATAATCGGAATGTACAGTATAATAGGCAACAATACTTTCAAAGAAATAAATTCAAATTGGGGTTGTTTTAACCGTAGGTGTTTCTTGTTCATTGACCAAAAGACAGAATGGAATAGGTAGTTTAAACAAAGAATTTTTTAAACTTCATATAACAACTTCTTTCGAAGTAGATTTTATATTTTAATTTATATTGTTATACACATGAGAAAATTGGTTTGATATATTTGTACATATACTAGGTCCCGCATTAATCGATAGACAAGTAAATTATAAGAGCCGCGCTTTAGTTGAAAATAAAACGCAGAAGAAACTGTTTTTACTCGGCATTCTTTAATTGACTTATATGATTTAAACTAAGATTTTAACTCATTTTATACTTCTCAATATTGTAACATAACCACATTATTAGAGAAAATTACTAGTATTTGTTGTTGCATAATTAAAATTTTTACGTACAATTCTTTCTAAAAATAAATAAAGCAAATTATTAATTACGTAGAAACATAAACAAGTTCATTCCAATTTTTTTAAATTTTTTAACTCATTAATCTCTTATTTCGGACGTTTTTATTCTTTAAAATTTGTAATTAGCTGTTAAAAATTAGAATAAGATAAAAAGTTAATAATGGTCATCGTTAAAAAGCATCTTCTTTTGTCTAAAGGCCAATTTAAAATACAAAGAATAAAGAATTAACTCTAAAAAAAAAAATGAATAAATAAATAAAATATTCATGAATGTAGTCAGAGCGGTTTGAATGTCTTATATTTGAAGATTTGCTTTGACTTTTATCACTCCGTTTTTTATTATATACATTTTTTTAAAACTTTTCCTTCTTTTTTAAATATATTTCTCTTTCACTCTTGCATTTGTTCGGAGGTAAAGTGTTTTGAATCGCAGGTTATTTTTCAAGTCATCAGACAATTGTAAAACCTGGCAATGCGAGCGAGGGAGTTTTAGAATCTGTTGGCATTTTTCACTGGTCTAGTCGTCTGTAAGATAAAGATAGAATCTTGCTTAACTCATCTTAAAAAAAAAAAAAATAATAATAATAATAGAAAAAAAACAAAAGAAAGACTTAAGCTGTTGTATTCTCCTACTTGAACACAAGTCTAGCATAGCTTATTTTTAGATCATTTAATTCTTAGACGTAGAAACAACTGGAAATTACATAAAAATAACCGTTTCAATATTTAATGGTACTGGATATATATATTTGTATAGTACTGTAAGATATTTATATAGCATAAAATATCCTAAATTTACTGTATGTATAAAAAAAAATAAAAAATGATAATAAAAATAAAATAAGTAACATTGATTTAGTAATTTTATTAAAGTATATGCTATTACATCACCAACTATGGTGACAAAGTGATAATATTTGTATCTTTTATCTGGTAGATTCAGGGTTCAAACCCCGATTAGATATAACACTTTTTTCAGACTAGTGAAATATCACTATCGATTTTCATACTTTAATCCATTTAGTTTATGAGCAAACAGCCGTAAAAACTGTACCAAATAATTTCGGAATGACCTAAGAATAAAGTTCAGAAAAGAGCTAAAAATGAAAAAAAAAAAAAATAAATAAATAAAATTGTGTAAAGTATTCAAATCTTACTGTAAATCAATTTTTGTAAATATAAAACGAAAATCCTAATAAAATATGAACTTTAATATTTAGTAATATTGTGAAATTACCACTAAAAGAAATTATTTTTTTATGTTAAAAAAAATTTGGAAGAAATTAAATCTGTTAGAAAATTGAATAACTACGTGATAAAAATTAAAGAGAAGGAAAGTGTAATATACCAGATGATAAAGAATTTTGTAGGATACAGAAGAGTCTAGTCACTTCAAATCTTATAATGAAGAAAATTGAACCTCTGGCTAACAGTGTTGCCAAACTGCTCTAATAATAATCTTTCGGGTAATGCTGCTTATATGTAACACAAAGGCTCTCACTTTCAGTAAGTTCAAAGAATTTATTATTAAATCACCTTTCCTAACTGTAAATTAAAATTTTTACCATTTACAGAAGAAATTGAATAAAAGTAACAAAATTGTCATAAAAGAATGTTTTCTTTTTAACATTTTTTTTTGTTCTTGGAACACAAATACATGCATTACATAATCTACTCGTATATTTTGATAAAGAAGGCACAATAGCATAATTCTGCAATATGTAATTAATTATAGTCAATCAAACTCTGAACTTGTGAATTAAAGTAAGAAGAAAATACGAGAAGTTAATTTTTTTTTCTGAAGTTTTAGGGGCATCGACTACTAAGGTCATTAGCCCCTTCTACTCAAAAAGAAAAAAGAAAAAGTAAAGGTAAACTTGTTATTATTAAAACAAAACTTATCCTTATATGTACCATAATCATAATTAAATCTCCGGTCTTTGATTTTCTCATGTTTACAACTTTACTTTCTAGGCTTTCCTTTTGGCCAGCCTTTCTTGGATTTTTTTCTCCATTCATCTTATAGCCTCTGCCTCTGATGAAAGTGTTTCTGATGCTTCTAACATATCATCATTCTCTCTTCCAGATGTGAACGATGCTCTTCTACTAACATCAGTCGATGAGAAGTTAATAATTTGTTTGTTCTAAAATAACAACTGATCTATTGCTTTAATTTGTAGAATATTTTTTTTTAAATTCTTTAATTTTCTGTTAAAATTTATTGTATTAAATAAACTGAGACGGAAAATATTAACTAAATTTTAAAATTAAATATTCCAATAATTAAAGTAAATAATATTTGTTGACCTAGCCATTTTTTTTTTTTTTTTTTTTTTTATTGTGGGCATCGACTATTATGGTCATCAGGAGAGAAAAAAAGAAAACACACATAAAAAATCATAATCGTTACCCATAAAACGTCAATAAGTAATTATATTAATGTCACAGTCACTCCAATAAACTGTTTATCCTAAGAAACTTCATCTTTTTCATTTCTTTTTTATCGTTATATTTATAAATCGACTTCGTATTATTATTAATTATTGTTAAAGCTATTAATATTTTGGCCATTAATTCCAATTTAACTGTTTAAATGTTATTAGATGTTATTCTGAAGGTAATACGAAATAAAGGAAGTTATTACAGTGTGTTTTATCTCGTTTTATTACAAGTGCGATATTTCTGTTTTTGGAACTTCAACTGTATATAACCAAAAAAATCTGATGTGGACAACACATGACTTCCTTATACGTCTATTAAATTACATATACACATTTCTTCCTGCTCTTCATTTAAATTTATTTAATTTATTGGTTTAAAAGTAAGATACGATCCTCCAATTCTTTAATAAATTGGACAGTTACACCATTGCATTGTAGTGGACACCACATTGCATCACAGTCTTTGTGGTGTCCGTATCAGCTTTTTATATTAGTTTATTTATTAATTTTGTTTCACGTCGCTCAAGCAGATATGTAGTGTAAATGAGAACTGTGGGATCCGTAATCATTCACACATCGTTTCAATTCCCGACTTCATATACATATAATTTTTTTAACTTTTCTTTTTTTAATTTAAATATATAGATTTATTAATAATATATTAACCTCTAATTGTAAAAATTGTTTGAATTAAAATGAAAAGTACATAAAATTCTTATTCACAAATAACTTTTTTCTTCTTTTTTTATTGTTATTGAATTATTATTTATTGTTAAAACTTTTCTTTTCAGTGAGAGGTTAATAATTATTAATAAATCAATATATGAAATTAAAAAAAAAGAGTAAAAGAAAATATATATGTATATGAAGTCAGATTCGAACCGAAGTGCATTCCCCTTGTAAGATCCAGATATTTCATTAATTAAACTTTTATTTGGGTATAACTCTGGAACCAATGAAAATAAGTAGGACTTATGATATATTGTTGCAATAGCTCTGAACGAGGGTCAAAATTCTACGGCTAATCGTCTTTGAGTTGTGCGAGATAAGTACGTACCTACGTACATAAGTACATAGGTACAGACGTCACGCCTAAACTAGTCAGAATGGTTTCAGGGAAATGGATATTTCCGTTGAAATCTGAAAACCGAAATTTTTCGCGATTACAGTATTTGCTTTACTTCATACAAGGAAGTAAAAAAGCATTTATCAACAAAAGGATTTTGTATCTTTTTCTCGTAAAAGTTTACATTAAAATTAAACATCATCTTAATGCTCTGAAATATCTACATTCCTGTAAAAAAAAAAATTCTATAATATCAATTTAGATAAAATAAATAATTTTTCAAAACGATTATACAATTTATAAGTGAAGGCAGTTAAAGAAACTAATGGAAAATAATGTATAAGTTTGTAACAAAGCTTTAAGATTAAACAACCAATACGAAACAACTTCTTTTTTTTTTTTACTTTTAATTTTATTTTCTTAAGTGTTTTGATAGTTTTTTTATTTTTTATAGATGCTGTAGTCTTGACTTCCAACTGGTCATCCAAACCGATGAATTTGACAATACTGTTCATAAAAAAGAAAAATACTATTATTATATTGCTAAAATAAAACAATTTAACATAAAAAAAAGTAATAGGCTATTAAATTGCTTGTTAGAAATGAAAGAAATAAAATCAGAATTGTGCTGTTAGAATGATTTCAAGTAGCAAAGAAATCAATATATTATAATCCACTTCAATCTGCCTCTACCACTACTGCTAGTAGTGACGTACAGTCCCAACAGGGTACAACACTAAGAGTTGACATAAACGTAGAGAAGGTCATTTATTGTAATGGAACATACTACAATTAATAACGTTTCCATAACCTATTTCAAACATTTATACATACATACAACATACAAGTGCGCACATACAAACACATCAGAAACCTCACTTACGTATATATTAACAACAATAATTAACACATAAAATAATTTAACAAAGATCAATCAAATTGACTAATTGAAAAAGAACTATTTAACTTTTTTTTGAGGTGCTGGTAAGTTTTCATAAACTGTAATGATAAGGGTTAAAAACTGTGAACTGTAAGGGTTAAAAATTTTTCCCAACACATAATTTACCTTTTTATCCGTTTTACTGTATTTACGTAACATGGTTAAAAATAAAAATAATTATACAAAAAACAGAAAACTTTATTTTAGATTTACTCATGTTGTATGTTGAAAAAAAGACGCCGGAAATCTTTATTAACCATGAGCATTTTTATTGGAAAGCACTTTGCCTCGTTATATCTCAGCGCTTTATTTTTGCATTTTGGTTTTCTCAACAGCCTTCGATGTTTTACTCATGAACTACTTACTGGACCCACCAAGATATATCTATGATTGAATTTAAAACCTATAACAACCTAACTGTTTCAATTAAAGTGATGTAACAGAATATGCGCTTTCTATAAATTGAATGAATGACTTTTTTTTTCATTCATTACCTTTGCATTCGTTACTTTTCTTTATCAGCAAAAATTCCCGTGAAGGATTCTTTTGTCTGTTTTCAAAATCCACTGAATATAAATTTTTCTAAAAGCACGAGTCGGACGTTTATCGTTTTATTTATTCACTTACATGCTTCTTCGACTTCTGCTACGGAACAAATACTCGTACCATCAGTATTTTAAGGCCGGCCTCCGTGCCGAGTGGTAGCGTCTCGGCCTTTCATCCGGAGGTCCCGGGTTCGAATCCCGGTCAGGCATGGCATT
>JAAAKQ030235155.1:0-11199 GCA_010016005.3 Zanna intricata | reverse complement strand
AATAGATCATGTTCTTAAAGTTTGATCCACTCTTCATGGATCACTTGTGTGTGTGTGTGTGTGTGTGTGTGTGTGTGCGCGCGTGTGTGTGTGTGTGTGTGTGTAAATGTCTCAGGAGATGAGAAATAACCAAAAATAAGAAAAAACGTTCATATAAACATAAGTCAGAAAACGGTTCATTAGCAAATTTCGGCTCGAGGTAAATTACTACCTCTTCCAGTTCTTCACAGATCATGAGGACTTCACCGTCCTTTAATGACTATCTTCACCGCTTCAAGAGATGGGACTGGCTTAACTGGCTCTACTGTGGAGGTGAAGACACGGTAAAACACACCTTTTTCGATTTTCCTCGATGGGTGGACTACAAATTGAAGCTCGATGGGACTGAAGACATACCAGAAAAAGTTCTGACGACTATGCTCCACAGCCCAGCTGGTAGGAGAAGATCAGAAGCTGGGTGACTGGGGTGATTAAGCAAAAAGAAGAAGAGGACGTGGAATGGAATAACTGATCAGTGAAATGTGGACTAGGGGAGGGTACAGCCTTCTGTGGAGCCGTATTCCGTCCCTTCTGGGGATGGGCTACGGTGAGGAAGCATGGGGACTCCCGTGCCTCCTGTTTTTTTGGACGCAAGAATCGAACGGGAATGACTGTCCGATAGGATATGGAGAATGGCTGTTGAAATATACGAACGACCGTGAAGAGAGTTGATCGGCAGGAAGATCAAGCCACCCCGAGACATTTATGCTTAATTGCGGGTCCCGTCTCGGGGCGGGGAAGAGCGGCGATGAAGAGAAAAAAAAAGAAAAAAAGGGTTCGTGGAATATTTATTCCTGCTTTCTGTTCTCTCTGTGAAATTAAACCGTAGTAAAAATTCTTTGAGTGGCCGGCCTCCGTGGCTGAGTGGTAGCGTCTCAGCCTTTCATCCGGAGGTTCCGGGTTCGAATTCTGGTCAGGCATGGCATTTTTCACACACGCTACAATTCATTCATCTCATCCTCTGAAGATATACCTTAACGGTGGTTCCGGAGGTTAAATAAAAAAAATTCTTTGAGTACAAATCGAGGGGTAAATTTTGTGCTTCTTTGTGGTTTTTGATTTTAACATTTGAATAAAAGTGATCCCAAACCTCACTTACGTTTGAAAAAAAATGGGGTAAAACACGAAAACATCGGAAAATACACTTTTTTAGGTTTGAAATAAAATATGTTTTTATATTTACTAAATTAACTTTGTAGAGAATTTAATTCTAAGAAATTTAATGAAAACAACATCTATTAAAATTAACTCAAATTTGAGAAATTTAACTTAAATTAGAAACAAAATACACAAACTAGATGAAAAGTGATACGATTTTAAACAGAATGATTTTTATCTATGTTTGAACAAATAATGTAAATAAGGCAAATAAAAACATATCTATAACAGAAAAAACGAATAAAAAATAGATTTATAAAAGTAAAAATCTCACACTTTTTATTTTTTTTTAAAATTATTTAACATCAAAATTGTTCAAAAGCTGCAAAGATTTCTTCAAACAATTACTGAATGTCACCGCCATTTTGTTCAATGCATAGTTAAGCTCAGCGAATTGCTAGGTACTTCTAGTAATATCATTATTGTTAAATAAAAATTAGTTTTCTAATTTAGTGACACGCATCAAGAAAGTTTCCCATAACTTAGATAATTATGAACGGATTCGAATAAATAAGTTGTCATAAAACGCTTAACATTTTTGTAACAACATAACATTTAAATAAACCACTGGTTTCAAAGATATTAACATGTTTACATGGTCGTCATTTTGAAATGGATTGAGAGATCAGTTTCATTATTTTTATTCCAGTAATTTTCTAGAAACACTAGCAGTATACAAAATTTCAGCTCGATACAATTAACCATTCCTGAGAAAAAATTTTTATGTTAAATATATAAAATTGTGGATAGCAGGTAAACTAAGCGTTTCCGGATCATTGGTGATATAAATATTTTTCTTTATTTTGTTGTGAGAGCCCATCCTTGAATTGTCTTTATAAACATATCTGATTTAAGCAACATAGCAATGAAAATACCGAACATATCCCAAAAATGATTTTCTTCGAAGTTTCTACACAAGACATAGAATATGATATCAGAGAAAAATTGACTTCAATTAATCCCATAAACAACCACCTATGTAACTTCTTAAATTTACTTTAAAAAGTTTATGTTCATTATAATCTAAAGTTATGAATTTACTTTACGATAAAATTAAAAATTAATACAGAAAAATGCGTCAACACATGCGCACGCAAGCTGTAATTGAGCTTAAGCCTGTGTTGAGACAGTTTAATCTCAAAAGAAATAAAATAAACGTGGTTTTTTCGTATCTAATTAATTTCAAAGATTGTTTAACCATAATACTGTGTTATACTTTCAACCAAAAATAAAAAAAGGAGAAAATATGTAAACTAAAATAAAATCATGTGTTTTTAATATTTAGCTTACAAAACGCTTTCTCTTCCTTCTTAATTTATTCTATTTATGTTACAAAACATCTTTACTTATTTTATGTTGCAAAACATTAATAAATAAAAATATTTTTAAATTTTTGGTTTCTTTAAGTTATTATTACAATTTTGATTATTCAACGGGTAAAATTAGTATAATGTCAGATATACAGTATATACTTTTTTATTTTTGTAGCTGTACGGCTGAAGATTTACAAAAAATGACGGAAACTACTAAGCACTTAACTGATAAAATGCTACAGATTGATCATAAAAATAAGACTTTCCAGTAAAAATATAGGTTGCAGCTTGATTGAATTGTACAGTTTTTAGAACACCAACTGAATCACGTTTCTTCATAATTCTGAAAAACTATGTAAACGTACCAGTCCGGTGTGAATTTCGAATAAAGTAGTAATTTAATTCAAATCACGTAGATTGTTATCTGTTCTTTTTTACTTCCTTGTACCAAGTAAAGGACATATTGTAATCGCAAAAAATGTCGGTTTTCAGATTTCAACGGAAATATCCGTTTTGACCATCCTTGAATACATTTTGACTAGTTTCGGGGTGACATCTGTAGGTACGTATCACGCAAAACTCAAAAAGGATTAGCCGTAGGATGTTGAAATTTTGGATTTAGGACTGTTGTAACATTTAGTTGTGCACCTCTTCTTTTCATTGCAATCAACTGAACCAAAAGTGCCCAAAAATCCCAAAATTAAAAAAAAACTTGGATTTATTATAAGTGGTAGTTACTTTCAATGGTTCGAGAGTTATAGCCAAATAGAATTATAATTAATGAAATATTTGGATTTTTCAATGGAAGGTAAATCGATTCGAATCAGACTTCACCTTCTTTTTTCATTTTTTAACTTTTCTTTTTTTTTTTTCTTTTTTTATTGTTTAACCTCCGGAACCACAATTAAGTATATCATCAGAGGGATGAAATGAATGAACTGTAGCGCGTGTGGCCATGTCTGACCGGGATTCGAACCCGGGACCTCCGATCCCGGTCAGGCATTTTTTAACTTAAATTTTTTTTTAATTTAAATATATTGATTTATTAATAATTATTAACCAGTGACTGTAAAATAAAAAATATTTACAATAAATAATTCAATAGCAATAAAAAAAAAAATTACAAAAATTAGACGTTATTAGTAAAATAAGATTTTATGGACTTTTAAAATTGTGTATTGTGATTTGATAGGCACTGTAATAGATTTGGTGAAACATCTGATTATTATTAATTGAAAATTATAATTCAGAATCGGTTCTGTATAGAACATATTTCTGTTCTTAAAAAAAATTAGATTTTTTTAATAAAGGTATTTAAAATTATTCGTACTTAATAACTGGCTGGACAAGTTAAAAAAGTTTACCTCAGTTTTAATTAAATAAGCAAGTTGAGTTATATTTCTCCAATCTTCATGATAGTACTAATTCTGTTGTTTCTCTCTTTCTGTTTAGCCTCCGGAACTACCGTAAGGTATTACTTCAGTGGATGAATGAAGATGATGTGAATGAATATGAATGAAGTGTAGTCTTGTACAATCTCAGATCGATCACTCCTGAGAAGTAATTCTGTTGTTTATCTTGAAGGTTCTGGGATCAAATCCCGGTCAGATTTAACATTTTGTATACTTCACAGATCTAAATTATTCGTATATAAAAAGGAATAACTGTATATTTGATTGATAGCCTATTTTTTTCCAGTACAGAAAATAAATAATAAAAAAAGGATTATCGGCAGTTTAAAATTAGCATATAGGTCGTTTTTTAAATTATTTTCATTTTTATTATTTTGCTGGATATCTATTTTTTGTAATATGAGGAAGGCTATGCGGGCCATTTTTTGTGCCGTATTAACAAAAATGGTCTGACTAAATTAGCAACGGCCGATATTTGTTACATTTTCTTCGTAATTCTGTAAGGTTTTTTGATGTTTATGAAATGCTATTTTTGTAATATCCACCTGCCCAGCAGTTATTGACATAAAAAAATCTCTTTCATTTTTCTTCTAAATCTCTTTTATTCAAGTTTAAATTTTAATCTTTCATCTTAGAAAGTTCAGATATTTGTATAAATAAATTAAAAAGTACAAACTTTTGGTCTCAACTTTTACGCAATTTATTCGATGCTTCCCGATAAATAAATAACGAAATCGTTTACAGGATTCTAAAATTCCTTACGTTTTAAATCATTCAAATTGATTTTATCAGTTTATTTACAAAATAAAAATAAAATCAACAGATTCAAGAACTTCTTCCGCTTGTCTGAAAATGTACTTCGATGTTTAAACAGCAGAAAAGGTTTACTTACACTACTTACCTTTGCGAGTTAACAAGATAAGGTATACTTATTCTACCTATCATTGCGAGTTAATAAGATAAAAAAAAAATTCTAACAAATCACTTGAACTCCCCAAAAATTTAATTAAAACACTTAAAAATTCTCTTTAACTTAACTTTTTTCGTAATTTTTCTTAAAACTTACATATTTTACATTTTGTAATACATTGTATTTTAATAATTTAATAAAATAAAAACTTAAAAAAAAGAAAAGATTAATATCATTTTTGTACTGTATTATAAATATAATAATAATAATAATAATAATGAGCCAGAATGACATAAGTTTCCAAGAATCGGACATGAATCTGGAAAATATACCAGCTTTTCTCCTTTTCCAAATTTGGAAAGTTTTCTCCTTTTTAGAGTTACATAGGAAGTATGTTGCGTCTTTCGACCTCTCTACATGGCACACTGTTAAAGAGAAGCAGCCCTCTTCTTGCTTGAACACCGTATTAAAAATATTCCTGTAATTTATATAATTTAAATTGTTCCTTTTAAAAACATTTCCATTTAGTTTATGATATATATTGTGAAACTACATTCAATTAGCCCTCTTAAACCACACTTTGTATATTTCCTTTATTTTATTTGGAATAATGTTAAAATTGACGTTTCCAATTATCTTTGCCCATTTCTATTAAACACATATCTAACCCTAAATTTGTAATAACAATTTGATTTTTGTGCCATCCCACGTCTTTGTCGGCTATAATTTTCATTATCCTTTTCGATAACCTGTTTTCGGAAAGGAGTAAGTCTTGAATAATTACTTAAAATGCATTTCTATAGGTAAGCTTTGATTTGGTTTCAAAGTGCAAGATAAACTAGTAATGTTATTTGGTAGCCCAAACATCTTCTTAAGAAAAAAACATTTGAATGTATTCAACTCTTTTTCCCGTTTAAAACCCTAAGCATGAAAGACTCCGTTTCGCTGATAACAGGACATATATTGTAGGCGATTTTTTTCCACAGGTTATTTATGGCAAATTTGTCTGCTATTGATTTTTTCTTTAACATTTCCGGTGAATGATAGATAAAAGTCGAATCCCTAGATATTTGTTATTCACTACTCTAGATTATTTTCACATCATTTTTCGTTTGCTCTCAGCGCCCCTCTCCGCCTTAATAGGATTATTTTGGTTTTTTAAAAATTAATTTTTAGTGTACATCTGTCACAATATTCCCAAAATTTGTTAATCATAATCTGCAACATTTTTGGAAATAACACAAGGAGGACAGATCATCCGCGTAAAGGAGTATGTTTAGATCACGGATCCAAATGTCCTTTCTTTCACTGTTAGTGAAAATCGTTTATAAATAAAGTAAAATCGGTGATAAAAGCACCTCTTCCTTAAACTAGTAACAGCTGGTAAGAAATCTAACACATCACCATTACTAAAGAAGTACAATTTTATGTCCAAAAACAGATATAAGTTTTTTAAACATTTATAGCCCCATTTCGGCTTATCCACCTTATCAAAGAAGCCTTGAAGTCAACAAATAAAAATAAGTCAAGAAAACAATATTTAACCTCCCTTGCCCGTATTAAAGTTAATTATGTTACATAACTGGAGGATGTTATCCGCCACAGAATACCTTATGCGAAAACTGGCTTGGTAGGTCGTTTAAAATATTATTCTTTGAAACCCAATCCTCTAAGCTTCGTGGATGCTTAGAGGATTGGAACCCAATCCTCAGATGAGGAACAAGATTCCTCACAAGAGTTTCGATAAAGTATCTAAAAAAGAAAAATTCCTCTTTAATTCCTTACCATACTCAGAAAGCCTTTATAATTAGGAAAGATCATCCTCTTTCATAATTATTAGGAAAGACCATCTTCTTTTCTAATTATTTAGGATTTGGTAAACTACTTTGGGGCAGCATCCATTTAATAATTACATTAAACAAATGTACCAGTACGTTCAAGTACTCATTTGATATTTTTTGTAGACTTCAAAATATATTCTCCCAAAGCCCGATACTTTACTACTTTTGGTCTTATTAATAATCACCCCCAACATATTTATGGAAATTTTTACAGTCTCATTAACCATAAAAGGATCAGTGTAATCATTTATGGTCTTCGCAGTAACGAATCCAGTCATTCGCCTTAATATCAGAAGTTTCTAATTAAAACCCAACTCTAAGTTATCTAGTAGAACACTTTTGAATCTTTTAACGCGTGGAATTTTTGATCAAATCTTTAAAGTATTTAATTCGGTTTTTATTATTGAGTATCTTGTAATTATTAACCGCCCACTCCTACAATCTTCTATAATCAGCACTGAATTTACTTCTTGATAAATTTATCTTTATAAATTTATTTACTATTTTTTATAGATGGAATTGTAAAAGATATCAGGATTTTAAGGATCAGTTTTCCGATTCTGAAAGATACACATATATAAATGTTCAAAATATTGTTCATGTAAATCAAATAAATAGAAGAAAATATTCTTTTATAATTTATTTTAAGTATGCATAACTTAATTTTCTGTATTTTGTGCTATCTAAGATTATGTAAGAAACGTTTTGGATAATTAATTTGTTTGTACCGATTTTCACTTAGAACTTAGGAAACACTAGGTCAATGTGAGTAATTTTTATTGCTTATATTATTGTACAGAATTTTGGAAAGTTTTTAATCGTAAATATTTTATCATTATTTATTCTTAATTCCATTATTGAAACATAAAAAATGTAATATATTATTGTATTTTTATTTAACCTCCGGAACCACCATTAAAGTATATTTTCAGAGGATGAGATGAATTAATTGTAGCATGTGTGAAAAATGCCGTGCCTGACCGGGATTCGAACCCGGAAAACTCTGAATGAAAGGCCGAGACGCTACCACTTGCGCCACAGAGGCCGGAAAAAAGTATATAAAAATTTTTTTTAGTAATAACTGTAATTATTGTTATCCTAACCGTTATAAAAAGTAATTTTATTATTAGGTGAGAAGCAAAGTTTATATCGATGCCGTATTTTAGAGAATCACTTTTATAGCAGTTATATTCTGATTCATTCAATAAATCGTGTTCTAAATAAGATATAAAAGATAGTTTTAATTTTATTCTCAAGATGTAGTAAACTGTTTGCGAGATCATAGATTTAACAGAAAATACTAAGTTCAATTTTTTTAGGAACAAAGTATATTCTGTAAATGTTATTAAATTTATGTAGGTGAGTTCCTGAGATTAAGTTTTATTTTCATTTCATCTCTGCAAACGTAAAGCTGAAAAAATTGTCCATTAACTTTAATTTGTCTGTACTATTATATTTTTCTGTATTATTATGTTAGGTCATTATCTATATTTGCGACTATTTGTACGATATTACGCTTGAATGGAATAACCGGTTTTAATAAAACATACAATCACTAGTTTCATTTATTTCATTCAGTTTTCAAATTATTTAACTGAAACCTCAGTTAATTGTTTTCTTTACGTGAAGTAAAGAAAACAATTCCCTTCTCCCTCTTTTAATCAAACAAATAAAACAATTCTCCCTCTTTTAACCAGAAATTGACTAGAGATTGATAAAATTAGTAAAAAAGAAAAGAGAAAAAAAGAGACAATCGTTCAAAAGTAAAGCCAAAAATCTAGAATCTTAAGAGAGAATTTAAGTTAAGAGAATTTCGAAATTATATATATACTGTATATACATATAATTATAATAATAATTTATAATTATAATTATATATACATATATATATATATATATACATATGTGTATATATATATTAACTTATTCACACGGGATTCATTATAACAGAATGTGTAATATAGCAATAATATTTAAAACAATTTTTTTAGAAGTTTGGTTTTCATTTCAAACGGAGAATAAGGATTCGCTCTCATTTTGAGAAAGTTTTTATTATTTATTAGCTGAAGATATATTGACGAAAAATTTTTAACTCTACAGCTTAAAACAAATAAAACTTTTTAGTATTTCTATAAAAACTTTGTTTGAAATTTTGAAGGCAAGTAATTGATAAAAGTGGAATCCAAAGGAACCAGATAAAACGTGCTAATTTTAAATGAGATAAGATGTTCTCTCTCTTTTACGTACGCACATATATAAACAAGTCAAGCTGATATAATTTTTTAACAAGAGGTATAAATGAAAATAATACATCAGAATTAAAACCGTTCTGTCTTAGGTTATTTTTGTTAAGACATGCATTTTGACTTGCATTTACACAGCAAGAAATCTTGAAATATCACGTTTAAACATCGTTTACACAAAAAAAATTATAGAAAACCTGGTTTTAAGTTTCCCTTTTATTTCTTTTTTTTCAGTGAAAATTTTGAAATATAAACATAATTAACAAAAAAAAAAAAATCCGTAAAATATGTAAACTTATTCTAAAATATTGATTTTTATGTCTTCATTTATAAAATTGCAGGCTGTTTCGAATTTTATTTGGACAAAAATGAACCTATTCTTATTTCTAATTACTGTAAATATGTTAACATTTTTACTTAAATGATATTAACATTGGTAAAAAGTTTTCAGGAAAATTTTAAAGGTGTTTTAAGTAAATCGTTCGTAAATTAATGACTAAAGGTTTTCTATAAATAAAAACAAAACACTTTCAAGATGACTGATGCTGTTTATGAATCGTTAAAATATTAAACTTTTCATATAAATGGGCACGCGCACACTCACACTCATACATACATATACGCAAACACAGACATACTTATACGTTAACTAAAAAGATAATTGAACAAATCAATTCAGCACATGTTACTAGTGGGCAAGGATTATAGGAAAGCCTGATGAACAGTATTATATATACTACAGTATGTATATACTAAATTAATAAACTTATTGAACAAGTTTTAAGTAATAAAGAAGTGTGATAAATATATATATTATTTAAACAATAAATAATAATAATAATAAAAAAAATTGATAATATGAAAAGGTATATTATATGTTAATAACAAGTACACATCTAGATAAAAGAAAGTAAAATACAGTAGACCTATATCTTCAAGAAAAGTATTCTTACTAACAAAAACAAAATGTTACGTTTTTTTACAGTTGAAATTCCGTAACTGGTTAAAAGCTTCTGACCAAGTTAATATTTATTTTTAGTGAGAATAATAACAAAATTTTGAGAATTTTTGTTTTTCTTTTCTGTGTTAAACTAAACTAAAACAATTATATTCATAAATTACACCGGTTAAACAAAATTTGAAACTGAAAAGAGAGTCGATGTTCTTTATAATATTTTATATACTAAATCTGAATATATATTCCGAAATACCCGTCATGTAACGTTCTTAAGTTACAAACTCTTAACTTTATTTGTTCCGTCATTGGTGGAAAAAATAAGTAAGTACCTCTATATGTTTGCTTATTCACTCTGATTTATATTGTGATGAATGCTGTTGTCCTACGATGCAGAACAGTCGAATGATGTCATTTCGCGTCAAGCTACATGTGTATAGACATGTCAGTGAGTCAAGTAATGATTAATTTAATGTGATGAAATTTTCTTCAGTATGAGTTCAGCTCTTAGGTTATTAGTTCAGTAATTTAATACTGAACAAATACATCAGTAATTTAATATTAGTTTAGCTCTTAGTATTTTTGTATGACTTGCTGTGTTCTTTAGTTACGGTAGTAGTTTCATCATACATGTATTACAAAAACTTTTCATAAGTGATGCCATAAATTTAGTGAAAGATTTTTATGAAGAACAACTTTTTGTATTATTTTATTGAACATCAAGATCTTTTAAGTTGTGTGTGCATGTGCACGTGCGTTTATGTGTGTGTGTGTGTGTGTGTGTGTGTTTTTTACACTGTGTTTTATTGGACTCTATGATGAAAGAATTTTTGGAAGTATTTTAAGTAATTAAGTATTTATAAATTAAACTTAATAATTTTTATGATCAACTAAGTATTTCTGTAATATTTCAGTTTACTTTCATTCATTAAAACATTTCGAATTTTACAATGAATAAAAATCGGGCTTGTAATGATTCTCCAAATATTTTTTTTTACATCTGCGGAGAATTCACCACGAAAAATCAACGAAAACCAGTGTCTAATCAGCTGATAACTGTTTATAAACATTATTTTGACTCTCTCTTCGGAGACCAAGATAAATCCTGGACTCCACATGTAGCATGCATTAAGTGCTAAGTTAAACTAAACCAGTGGTTAAAAGGAAAAAAAACATTAGCCTTTTCTTGGCTTATCTATGATTTGGCTAGAGCCTAGTAACCATTATGATGACTGCTATTTTTGCTTAACAAACATCTATTACTGGTTTCAATTCAAACAATACAAGCAATGGTAGCGTCTCGGCTTTTCATCCGGAGGTCCCGGGTT
>JAAAKQ030235144.1:0-10000 GCA_010016005.3 Zanna intricata | reverse complement strand
AAAAATAAGCACTCCTTATCGTAGCCCTAGCTGTGTAGGCTTTATGTAGTTATATATATATATAAATCTACATATATATATATATATATATATATGTAACCAATTTTTTAATTAATAAGTTATTGTTATATTATATAAAAAAATGAAATATATAAATAATGGCCTATTGGCTTTATATAGTATCATATAAAGAGTGTTTATAAAAACCTTTTTAATTCAATAATTCAGTGGGTAGTCACTAAGGTCGAAATAAAGAAAAAAAAAAAATAGCCAGTCGCGGGATTGGCCAACAGAAGTGGAAACTTAAAAAAATGAGTACCGTTCACTGGTTAATCATTATATTTGATTCTAATGTATGTGATTATTCATTTAAAAGGATTTAATAGACTAATTAAGAAATCTATTTATAATTTAGTGTAGTGTAATGGTTAATTAAATAATTTAATAATAAAAATTAAATGGGGTTTAACATTAATTTTATATAAACAACTTAAAAAACCACTTCAATAAGTTTAGTACACACACCATATCTACAAAGTAACGTGCTCCGGATAACTACAACAGTCTTTCTGCACTGTATTAATGTAAACGTATATGCGTACCGGTATACAGAAAGGGAGAAGAAAAGCGGGAGAAAGAAAGAGAAGTGGAATCGATGTCTTTCTTTTCTGTATATTAATGTAAACGTATATGTGCATACGCGTAAGTATGCAGAAAAAGACAAAGAGAATGAAAGAGAAAGAAAGAGAAGCGTGTCGGGAATTACCGACGGATCATCGATATGTTTTCTCCCACCTCTCATTCTATAATTATTATACGCTACATATTATGTATCGTATTATGCATAAATTCTCGCTCCATGTCTTTCTCTCCTCTATATATATATATATATATATATATGCTTAGCGTCTCGTGACGATTTTTGATTACGAGTCAGCTAATTTTTTTCTCAATGCAAAAGTCTATCCAAAATTGTCCGGCACAACGCGGCAAAAAAAGTTTTCACTTCAAAAAATTCAATCAACATATGTTCAGAAACGCTTATTTTATTAAATATGCGCCATTTTGTATTTTTAATATAAAAATTTATTTCTCAGGAATGGTGGTTAATCGTATCGAGCTTAAATTTTGTTTACGTAGACAATTTTCTTTTTTTGTATAAAAATAATAAACTTTACCTCTCAATCTATTTCAAAATGGCGGCCTTATAAATAATATTTTAATTGTTAATATCTTTGCATATTTTGATTTATTTAAATGTTATCTTTCAAAAAATAAAAAAAAAATTATAAGCGTTTTAGTGCAATGAAAATTATATCTTATTAAATATCGGTTAATAAAAAAAAAACAAAAAGAAAAGTTAAGAGGGCTCAAGGCGTAAAAAAAACACAGCCGGGAAGTTCGAATCTAGGACAAGGGAGGCAGCTCCCCTGTTTGCTGAGGATGCTTTAGTCCAGGACACAAGGAAGAGTGAACTGGGTCGGGGCACACTCTGATGAAGCACTCGGGCTCCTCTTGGTTTGAGAGGTCGCGAGCGGATGGGGGAGGGGCACTCGTGCATTTTTCAATGCGTATGCCGCCCCTTTAGGTTTAGGCTTGTAGGGCGGGAAGGGTAGCCTCCTGGAGGAGGGATATGTCAGCACTTTACAAGCGGGGATTTGACGTGCCTCAATGAGCTCAGGAGGACCTCGAAGGGGGCCTACACTGCAGGAGCCCGAGCGAGAAGTGTTAAAAAAAAAAAAGTTAAGTTAATCTGCTGCCAAGACACACAGTGCTGACTGATGAGATACCGAAAGGCGGTTCCAGTCGCCCCTGGGAATCGGCGAGGGAGGATTAATCGGTAGGGGGTGGGAGAAACACTGTTTCATGGTCCTACGGCACCATGTCTAGTGTCCACTTTAGATATATGCTAGGTCAGAACGGCTAGCGTTCTGACTTCGAGCCCTATATATCCTGCGAAGACCCTGCAGGGCGTGCATTCCTTCATTATCTGTTCATTAATATGATAGTTAGGGTAAAAATTCTTGAAGTTTGTCAAATTATTTCCTACTGAATAAAATTAAATAACTGGATACGATCTGAACTGGAATTCTTGACATGGTTTTTATAAACACTCTTTATATATATATATATACTTTCAATGTAGAATTTATTTTGTAAATTTTTTAGAGTTCAATCATTTTCTTTATTTATCTTACCTTTTATTTATTTATTTTTTCTTTCATTTTTTAATTCAATAGAAGTTAATATGTATTTATTTAATTATTACTTAAATATTTAGGCCTAGATTCATTAATTCATTTATTTTCTATGCTAGTAAAATACATATTTTTTTTTTTTAGTTTTAAAAGGTCAACTTAAGACTATATAAAATAAAAATTAAAAAAAAAAAAAAAAATTTAATGAAGGTTTTTTTTATCAATTACCTTGCTTTTACTTCTTGGCGCAAAATCTTCTTTTGATGTCTTTCTTCTTTTATCTTTAAGGATCATTCGTGCGGCTGCGAACGCCATTTTGTTGATTTTGTCTTGAGTTTTTTTTTTTTTTTTTTTTTTTTTTACCCTTTTGTTGATTTAATATATGTATATATATATATTTTTAAATATATAATTTTATTGTAGCGCACTGTTATAAAAAATTAATTGTTTTTTTTTTTTTTTTTTAATTTTTTATTACTCTTTTATAATTTAATTAAAATTGTTTATTAATTACATACCACCACCAGTTCATCTCTCTCTTTCTTTTTTCCTTTTTTTTTTTAATTAGAGTTTCTAAGTTTTTTGTAAAATTACGTGAATATATATATATTTTTTTTGTTTTTCACTTAATTTATTTTCTTTATTATATGTGAACTTATTGATCACTTCTCTATATTTCTATAATCTATAAAATAAAGATATACGTACAGCTATTATTAAAATTACATATAAAATTAAACTCTTCTGAATAAACATTTAAATGATATTTCTGATAAATATAAAAAAAATCGGTTAATTAAATGTTAATTTAATCGAAAGCTCTGTCAAGTACAAATGATTTATATTGTATATTAGCAGACTCGGCAATGCTTCGCTATTACTAGATTTGAATATATATACAGGCGATTCGGGAGAATAGGGCAATACTTTGACAACTTATTCTAGAGGCTAAAAATAAGAAGAAAGCTCATATAAACATAGGTCCGAAAACGCTTCGTTAGCGAGTTATACAGAGTGAAAGATTTCGCCCGAGTTACAGTTCCTCCGGGTAAATTAAGGCTTTCTGAAATTCTGGGAAGGTCAATTCAATAAGGGACAAATTCAATTGTTTCTTATGGATTTGAGCTGGAAATAGGTCTCAGAACTGTATCTCTCTTACTTTCTAAAATATCCCATGTAAAACGCCAAAAATAGGGTCAAAAAACACATTTATTTTTTTTTTTTTTACGTTTGACGTACAATAACGTTGTTAGATTGGCAATAAATCATACATTTTTTAAACATAAATTGTAGAAAATTTAATTATAAAAAGATTGATGAAAATATTATCAACAGAAAACAGAGGAACTGAAAATCTTCAGGGCGAAATCTTTCATCCTGTATTACTCGCTAACGAAGCGTTTTCGGACCTATGTTTATATGAATTTTTTTCTTATTTTTAGCCTCTAGAATCAGTTGTCAAAGTATTGTCCTATCCTCCTGAATCACCTTGTATATATACTCAACAGCAGAATTCTAACAGAAGAATGATAACATGCAAAAAAAAAAGTGAAAAAATCAATGGGAACGAAAAATCAAAGGGTGAACGATTACTTTCAACCAAAATACAAGAAAGTAAAAATAAAAAATAAAGGAAAAGAAAAAAAAATCAAACATCAAACTGAAAATAATAATAATCAACTAAATTAAAAGATTCACAGTGAATAATTAAACAAAAAATAATTAAAAAAAAAACAACTTCATAAAATATACTCCGAGAAATTCTACGTATACAACCCAATAAATGCCGGCCTCCGTGGCGCGAGTGGTAGCGTCTCTGCCTTTAATCCAGAGGTCCCGGGTTCGAATCCCGGTCAGGCATGACATTTTTTACACACGCTACAATTTATTCATCTCATCCTCTGAAGATATACCTTAGCGGTGGTTCCGGAGGTTAAACAAAAAAAAAAAAAAACCCAATCAAGAATGTATAAAATTCGAACACCAACCAGCTACCATAACAACATAGACACCAACTCCAGAACAACACAAAAAAAAAAAAAAACCATAAACAAACCCAACAAAATTAAAGCTAAAAGGAAATAAAAGTCAAAATAACAAAGAAATAACCAAACCCAAAATAGGAACAAAAAATTATGTATATATATATATATATATATATATAGATAGATAAAATGAACCCAATCGTGAGTTGATACGGCTGCAAAATCATCATGATTCATACTGAACATTACGGAACTTCACAAAATTTAACCTTTCATTTTAACTTGAAATGCAAATAAATACAATTGTCAAAACAGCACTACCTATCGGATTTAATTCAAACTACTCTTTAAACACAGTAGTCGGTTCAAAATATCCCTAATTTTCTTTCTACCGGTCAGATCGAGAATTTCAGTACTTTTAAACCTTCTCCGGTCAACGTGGACCATTCTGCAAAATACTCCGCGCGTAAGTCGATCCGGTAGTTTTTTAGTCTATAGCGGACACACATACAAACATTGCTTTTTGTATATATAGAAGAAAGTCTGTTTTTATATTTGTTTGTTTCGTATATATCCCGACACAAGCACCGCCTAACGGGTATAGTTTTTGCAAAAATGTTTCTTTTCCAGTAATTAATATATACCCGAGTCGACTTCCGTGCGCGAGTGGTAGCGACTCGGCCTTTCATCCGCCGATCTCTTGTTCGAATCCCAGTCAGGCATGACATTTTTACATACGCTACAAATCATTCATCTTATCCTCTGAAGGTATATCACCTAACGATGGTTCGGGAGGTTAAAAAAAAAGATATGAGTTCAAATCAGTTCATAAATAGAATTTTACTAAATATCTCGATCTCAGCGCCACCTAGTGGGTCCACTATTTGCAAAAATAGTTCTTTTCATGAAACTAATATGTATTCTGAATATGAGCTCAATCGGAACATAAATACAATTTTTCGAAATATTTCGGCTGCAACGCCACCTAGCGGGTTCAAACTAATTCAGAAACCTTCTCTGGCATGTGTCCAACCATTCCCAAAGTTTCATTGCTATCGGTGAACGATTTAGGAAGGCATCAGAGACATACAAACATTCATTTTTATATATATTGAGTACATGAATCCTAATTCAATATAAAAAAAACGTTAATGTATATGGAAGGGGAACCCAAACAGGAAGAGCAAAAGATTAGGTTAATCTGCTGCCACAGATTCCAGGGCTGGTCGATGATATGCCGAAAGGCGATTCCAGCCGCCCCTGGGAAACGGTGAGGAAGTTTAGTCGGTAGGGGGTAGGACCAACTTCGTGCATGGATATCATTTCTCGGAGCCTACTTAGCTTTATGCTAGGCCAAGACGGCAGCGTCCTGGTTTCGAGGCCGACATACCCCACGAAGATACTGTGGGACGTGCGTAAACGCATTTCTCATCCGCATCCGCATCGTCCAAAAAAAAAGAAAGAAAAAGGAATATTCCTTCCATATTTTATAGAAGGAATTTTAACTGTTGTTTTAATTTAAAAGGAAGTTTAAAAAAAATAATAATTATTATTATTATAAAATGGCATTTAAAAATTAAATCTTTTTTTAAAATTAACTATGTATAATAGCTTGCAATGTTTATGATTTTCCAAAACGTTTGATTTTAATATATATATATATATATATAAAACAGATAAAATTAGTTTCACAAAATTTACTCAAACTGAAAAGTGACACCTAATGACAACCTTGGACTTGACCTTGACCTTTATTTCAAGATTAATACCATCTTTTAACATAAAATGATCTATTTTTGATTCCACCAACAAAAAGAGCAGAAAATTTTACATTAAAATATGTGGTAACATATAAGACCATTGACCTTTTTTGAAGGTCTTAGGGCTAACCATCAGAGGTAATGTTATACGATATTATAAGACATTTACCTTTAACTCGTATAACACTATCTTTGATAGTTAACCGTATGATGTTAAAAAAAAAAAAAAAAGGTTCAAGGTCATACGTATGTGTCAGTCGAGAGGCGGACTTAGTGGTGTAAGGACTAATTCCTGCGTGATCCTTTTTTCGAGTTGTTTTGGACGGTTTTTAGGTTACTTTTTACGCTTTTGATGGATGATTATTGTTGGCATAAGTATTTGGATCATTGGTGTAAATTTTTAAGATAATTGGTTGACGGATTAAAAAGTTATTTACTTTTTCCCTGGTGGAATCTATTTCCATTAGGTACCTATAGCTAATAGCATTAGCGTTAGGACTGGATTTTCGGGTTACATATTTTGGATTCGTTTGTGTGAAACGGTTGGTGGACTATTAAGTGATCTTTTTTTGAAATTTGGTGTTGTGGAGTTTATTACATTTTTACAATCCTTTACATTTTATACAATCCTGTACAGGATAGTATATTGAAAGACAAACAAGGTGTTTGAAATTTTTACGAATAATTTCAACTTTGAATAATTTTACTTGTAGTGAGGACTTCGAATATTTTTCGTTCGTTTTGACTTAGAATATTTTACTGTGTTGCAATGGAATTTTTTTAAGTGCTGTAGAGCCTATATAAAGGGATTCCTTTTCCGCCTGTAACTCCTGAACCCTTATTCCTAGACCCCCTCCCCCCCTTGGATCTTAATTTATCCCCCCGGATCCCCCCCAAAAACCGACCCTGGATTTGGGTGAATAAATTTTCATTTAATGATCTGATCTTTAGATGTAGATAATATTTTTTGTTCTCTTGATGCAATGACCACAATCCGTATTTGAACATCAATGATCTTTGGATGAGTTCATTCTTTAAAAAGGATGAACCGTTTTCAATATTTGATCCATATTTTTTCTCCATATTTTGACTGGATATAAATAAAACGTTGGGTAATTTCATATTGAAGATTTTTGGGTTTATAAACCTGGTGAAGTGATTTGTTGAAGAGTATCTTACTATAAACTTATCCAGGAACTCCGGAACTTCCTGTTTTTTGGTGGAATAATATACGGTAAATATATATTCAATTTTTTCCCAGTCGTTAATCTAGTGGTAATTAAATTTTGACGATTATTAAGTCTATAGAGCTTGTAAAGTGAATTTGTTGAAGGATATTTGTCTACAGATTTGTCCAGAACTGAAATAATAGATTAAGTTTGTCCTCGTCATTGCTCTTAAATTTAAAATAAGAGTACAAATATAGCAGATCATATAAAATGAATGAAATCAAAATTATTTGCCTGACCTTATTTCATCCATACTTTTTTTTTAAACTACATTTTTTAATAATTATGTAATTTTTTTATTTTTATTTTTTTTTTTCTAGATTTGTTTTGGGAATAAATAACAAGAATTTGTGATGACTGCTGAAAACTACTGTATGTCGGTCGAAATGTTACAGCAAAAGTCAAGAAGGATTTTGGCGTGGTTGCTTCTATCTTTTTTCCCCTTTATGTTTCCGGGCTTTCTCATATATAGGCTATATGACTAAAACGGGTGGAAATAAATTTCAGCTTCCAGTCTTTTAGCTTAATACGAAGAAATGGAGTTATTTTCTTTCGCGCACGCGTATGTATGTATGTGTGTGTCTTCTTCTCTCTATCCGTTCTATCCAGAACAGAGAGAATCGTATTTGATAAGTTATATGTAGGATAGGCCAACCACATAGCATTATTTCTCTCTCTCTCTTTCTTTCTTTTCATCTATCTTTCTTTTTACTCTTCTACCATCCTTTCTCACCGACCGACCGAGTCAGTTTTAGTTTTTATTTTTTTCTCATCCTCTCAGCTTACTCTTTAACCATCCCCTTGAGGAAATATATATACACACAGATATAGAGTTGCCAGTACCACCTCCTATCGTTTCCTCTCTCACACTCTCTCTCTCTCCAAAACATCCGTTTACAACTACCCTTTAGTTCCGCTTTATCCCAATACAGCAGTTGTGTAGTAATCCCAATGGGAAATTCTTTTCGATTTATTGCTCGCTCTTATGTTCAAAACAAATCTTAATCTCTTTCTCCCTTTTCCATTCCCCTCTTTAACAAAGTGAGTATGTAAACTGCTATAAGGTTATCAATTGGTTGTTAGGATCTTCTTTAAAACTGTCATCGCTTGTACTCACTCAAAAAAAATTATTTTAATTTCTTCTTTTTTTTTTGAACCGTACATTGATTGGTACATTAAAAAAAAAAAAAAATTAAAAATTTATATCTAAAAAAAGAACTCCGGAGTTTCGAACACGGTATTTTACAGCATTCAGTAGTGTTTTACAGGTAATATTCAAACTGCAATTATTAAGTTTTAGTTTCACATTCTCCATTATACAGAGTGAAACACGGGTGAAATCTTTCACTCTGTATAACTCGCTAACGAAGCGTTTTCGGACCTATGTTTGTGTGAACTTTTTTCTTATTTTTAGCCTCTAGAATGAGTTGTCAAAGTGTTGCCCTATCCTCCTGAATCACTCTGTATAACAGCTGCGGTAGATTGTGCACAAGTTAGGCTGTTATTAATCCGGGCTTTTGAAACACCGGTTCGCAGACATAATCGGTGATTACCATAAAAAAAAAAATTATTCGTGAGTCTATATTCGTTTGATAAATGCATAAGTAAATGGCATTAAAAGAAGAAAGAAGAAGATAACGACGAAGAAGAAGAAAAGAAGAACCTCGCCATGACGAGGTTCGAATAAAGTGAGCCTCCCATCCGGGTGGTAGTTTAGGAGAACCTACCGCCCGTTTCATTACCAAAACTTACAATTTACTTCAGTCAGCACATGCGATTCCTTCCGGAAAGGGGAGAAGCATTGATTCCACTATATATAAGGGCTCTGAAAGGCGTATTCCTGCCAGCTCGAAAGGCTCTTTACTTGATCGCGGCTTTAGCTGTGTGATGGGAAAGTCCTAAAATTTTTTCAGAATTATTTCTGATGGATTAATTCACCAAAAGAAACTTTGAATAAGTAGGAATATAGGAATTAAATTTTGAAGGGTATGAAAAATACCATGCCTGACCGGAATCTCTTTATCTGTTTAGCATCCAGAACTACCGTAAGGTAGTACTTCAGAGGATGAATGAGGATGATGTGTATGAATTTGAATGAAGTGTAGTCTTGTACAATCTCAGGTCTCAATTAAAACCCAACTACCAAAGAACACCGGTATCCACGATTCTAGTATTCAAATCTGTATAAAAATTTTTATCTTTACTAGGCGCCGGCACCGAAAGGACTTCAATGGACGGACTGAAGGGGAATTAGCAGCGGGCTGTTGCAGGCCCAGACTTCCGAATCCCCAGCCCCAGTATTTCTCTAAACTTTCTAAGGAACGAAACGCAAATACCGTATCCGTCCATAAACCAAAAGAGTAATCTAAAACCGACAATTAAAACCAATGACCCGCCCGTAATAGAAAGACACAGCAGCAAGGGTCATCAGCCCAGGCTCAGCGAAGTGCAGGGAGGAAATGAAAACTCCTGCCTACCTTGCGTTCCGTTCCGTAAATGGTATGAAATTTTTTGGAAATCATAAATGTTTTGAAAAGAATAATCACCTAAAAAAAGGTTAACCTAAAAATAAAAGTCGTAATCGTAGAAACAATTCGACTGTCTTTCTAACCGAATAATAACCAAATGTGTTTAGTTCATATTGTTAGTCGTAGACGAAACATTCGTAAAAGAATTACTCATCATGATCGTAGTTGACTGAAATTTCGATATATACAGGATGTATCAAAACTGCAACTGCACGGCAATCTCTCGGAAACGGATTCTATATCTAAAAATAAGAAAATATTTCCAATAAACATATGCCTGAAAACGTTTTGTTAGCGAGT
>JAAAKQ030235122.1:0-11200 GCA_010016005.3 Zanna intricata | reverse complement strand
TATTCACTCAGAATCTAGTTACAACTTGAAAATCATCTAGTGTTAGCTTCACACTAGTTTTATTCACTTCACTGACTATATTAAAGACATGTAGATTCAAATCTCTCGATTACGACACTAGAATGCTTGCTGCTCATCTATAGCCACTGCTGAGGCAACAGATACAAAGTATATGAATAAGGTATTTGAACTATTTAAAAAATTCTTAAACAGAATCAACTATAGATTGAAAGCTATCATTTTGGGTTTGAAGTAGGGACCCCATTTTACAACCCTGCAAAAGGGTTCAATAAACTCTGTTGTAAGCTGCCTTGCCCTTGTCAATTACAAGGATATAAAAAGTCTATAGATATTTTTTGTTTGCCCTCATCTTTACATGGTTGTTGGGTTATTATAATATGAAATAATTCTGATATTTAAAATTTTAAGTCAAAACTTGAAAAAAATTATTTGAAAAACAATATATCTTTATTATAAATAGCCTAACAGAATTCTTATAAGTATGTGATCCTGTGAACTTCTTTTATTTTTTCTTAAGATACAGGATTATTGACCTTTGCATTTATTGTGAACAATTTTTCAAATGAACGAACAATAGTCTTTTGTTCACCTACCTATATTTCAAATAAATAAATTTACTTTCAAATAAAAGTAAATTCTTTTTCACCAAATTTACTAAATGTATCTCAATTTAGTACAAACTTAAAAAAAAAGGCAACATTAAAAAGAACTGAGTATTAATATTTTAACTTTTGCATTTGTTAGTAAATTTAACATAAAAAGCTGCAAAGTTAAATAGCAGCAGTTCACAAAAATTTAACTTCAAAATGTATTAATATATATACTTTACGAATTACTCTGTTATTACAACATAAAATAAGTGAAGTTTAATTTACATTAAACAAAATAAGATATACTTAAGAGAAAAAAGACCAGACCAAACTAAAGTAAAATATTTATTTCATCAAAATAACAGAGATATTTTACTATTACCAAACTATAATATAAAGTAAGTATAAACTTTTCATACAAAATAATAAAAAATACAATATATGCTTATATAACTATAAAAATAAATTTAAACATTCATGCTTTTTGAAAAGTACTTCTGACACAGCAATAAAACAAAACTAGAGAATAAATTTGTATAATTGTTTAAAATCTAGTAAACATTATTTTTTTTAACAATAAATAGTTAATTCTCATAAAAATTTGAATAAAACTTTCAATTGTTTTTCTTTTAAAAAAATATAATACAAAATTGTCCTTTCTGTTAACAAAGAGTGGTAGGAAATATAATAATAAAAATAAATAATATTTATTGAGTTGGTTAATTTCAATTATACATATTATAAATTTGTATAATTGTTTAAAATCTGGTAAACTTTTTTTTTCACAATAAATAGTTCTCATAAAAATTTGAATTTTTCTTAAAAAAAAAAAAAATTGTCCTTTATGTGATTAAAGTGTTAAAAATTAGATGATAGTTGTTCAAGTTAAATTGAAATTAACTTATGGTAGAATCTTGTAAAAAAGGAAAAAAATTTAGGTCATTTATTTATTTACCCAATACTGAAGAAAGGAAATACTCTGGAAAAAAATAAGAGAAGACAAAATATGTGTAAAACAAAGAAGAATAATGATGTGAGAAGTAGGGCTAATGATTGCATTGAAACGTGAATAACAGAAATTAATTGTTAATACAGAAGTTTATGGGGAAGTGGTGACTTTTAAGAAAAAAAAAGAATGAAAATAAATGAGTAAAAATGAATGGAATGATTTTGGGATGTTAAAATAAGGAGGAAAAAATGTAACAGAAATTCAGTGTAAATAAAAGACATCAGGATCACAATTATTAAGTAAGAAGAGAGTTATCCTGTGAAAAAGGGCTCAAGCACTATATAGATTGTATAAAATGCCTCTACAAATTAGAAAAACAGGTTATTTGTTATTAACTGGTACTGCAGACTGGCTTTGGCAGTATAAATGAGAAATAAAGTATGTTGATAAAGGAGAAGGAAGAAGTATATGTCTGAGAAACTTTTCTTAAAAAGAAACATATTTTTTTAACTTTTCCTAATAAAATAGACATTATTTGCATTCACTAAATAAACCTATTAAAAAATTTAATTATATAATCTAATTAAAAAATAATTAATATTAATGTTTTAAACAATAAATCATTTTCATAATTTTTCCTTAATAAAAATTATTCATTTGTAATGAATTTAACTGAATAAAATGTATAAAAGCATATGTTCTTATAACAAAACTAATAAAAATATAAGTTAAATTGAAAAAAAAAACAGTTCAACTACTTAAAAACATATAATGTGATGCATAAAACTTATGAATTTTAAATTCATATACTGGTTGCTACATGTGCCAACCTAAAAACTTGACTTCAACATTAACACTGTTAGAGCAATAAAAGATGTATACTATCACAGAAATGTATTAAAATTAAATTATAATAAAACCTATTTACATAAATTAGTATATTTTTTTAATGCAAAAAGAACAAAATAAAAAATAATCAATCATTTGCAAGCAACATTTAGTTATTAGAGAAGTAATTTGTTACAAGAGTTACATGTAAAAGGTATGTGTAACAAGTTAACTGTCATTTTTATATACCAGCAGCTGGTCAAGGCTTGCTTCACACACACTTCCTGTCTAGCCAAGGTGCTCTGTCTCCTGAACCCACTCTCTGTTCATTATTCTCATTCAAGATTATGAGAATAATATTGATAAATAACAATTAAAGCCTGAATAATGTTTCCCTACATCTTGGGAAGGGGTTAAGATAAGTACTGAAAATCGGGTAGTGTCTTTTTTTTACATCAAAAAACAAAATGAAAAACTGTATTTGGACATCAGCCAAAAGGAAAAATTCACAACCTCTACCCCAAGGTGGCTACGTCTCAATTTAAGGCTTAAAAAATTCCTTGGAATTTATATGAATGTATCCTGAAAATTTGAAAGCAGTCTGTCAGTTAGTTCTCATGTGAGGCTGTTACAAACAGACAGAACACACAAACTTTTGCATTTATATATTATATATATATATATTTATTAAGATGATATAAGATATGACAACTTCATATAAAGTGGAAAATGGCACTGGAATATAAAATTGATTAAAGTAGCAGAAATAAGATTTTTTATGGTAGTTAACATGTTATGATGTAAGATGCATTTAATAACAGCATGTGTGAATATAGAAAAAACAAGGATTTTTTTATTAATTAATTATTAATAATTTAATAATTATTTGTGTTTTTGAATATTCCACAACTCTGTAATATTATTAAATGGCTTACAATTATTGTCAAACCAGTCAAGAAGTGGGGGTCCAATTTTAACAATACACTCTAAAAGTGCATGAGTATCTGAATCTGCTCTATGTTGATTAATAATCGTCTTTTCAGTAAGATACTCATAACAATCTTTAAGTTTATAGCTAGGTTTAGTAGTGTTTGAATTTTTATTAGAAAATAAATTTTTACCAACATTTATTTTACCTTTATGATTAATTTTTTTCTTTTTTAAAGTGGTCTCTGATGAAGGCAAACGATTTGTTCTTCGTTTTGGAGTCGTCTCATTTGCTTTTCTAATTTCATCTATGTTCATGTTAGTAACTTCCTGTATTAGTTCATTTTCAATTAATTCTGTAACTCTAATTAATTCATCATTCCAATCATCTGTTCCCCAAAAATAATGTTCATTATCTGTTGGATTTATCGCATAATCGGGTAAATCTATTTCAGGTTCCTGTTCACTATCTACAGTTTTCTCTAGAGCAGATGATTCACAATTGTCTGCCACTTCTTCAACTTCATCTAAATCTTTTAATTCATTTGGTTTATCTTTATACACAAATTCTCTAAATGCAGGAAGGGTATCCGCACAATAAAGATCATCAGGTAGTTTCTGTAAAAAAAAAGATTTTTTATCAACAGAATTTGAATAAATGGCAGAAAATTACATAAATAACAGAAATTCATGTAGGTAAAGATGATTGAACTCGTACTGGGATTGTGCAAAATAAAAATAAGGTGTTGAGAGCTTTTTCTGCACGTATTTATTACTTAAAAGAAATTAATTCTTAGGCATGCAATCCTGGTCAGGATTGATAACTTTATCAATTACAAGAAATAAAAAAAAAAATTTATTCTTATCTCTACATAATACAATAGATCAGACCAATATATAATATAAATATTAAAATATATAAGATAAAAAATAGGTGTGCTGAAAGTATGTATTAATTATTTAAATATAAACGCACAAAATCATGCTTTGATAATTTTTTTTTTAATTAGTACTATTTAAAATATTTTTTTGTTTAACCTCCGTAACCATCGTTAAGGTATATCTTCAGAAGATGAGATGAATGAATTACAGCTTGTGTGAATAATGCCATGCCTGACCGGGATTCGAACCCAGGACCTCCGGATGAAAGGCCAAGGCGCTACCACCTGCGCCATGGGGGTTTGGTTAGTATGTCAGCCTCTTGAAGAAAAGAAGGTACATAATATACTTTTATTATACTTGGTTTAATTTTTTCTTTAATAAAATTATACTTAATGTCAGTGTCCTTTAACTGTTTGGGCTGCTTGCAAGATTTTACTAATTCGTGTAACAGGCAAATTGTCCACAAATAAAAGTACACTTAAATTTTCTGTCAAATCTAATTCAATTAAAATAGTTTGAAACTTAGCAGAAGACTGAACAATACAAGGCTGCTTCTTTTAACACCAAACTAAGATACAGTACAAGTAGAAATTTTTAAATTGTGTCCATTGTAGTAGACACCCAATACTTTGCATCAAAAGTGTCAACATCCTAGTCGGAATTTACAAAACTTTAAACTAATAAACTAATTTTCCATAATAAACTAATTTCAAATCAAGAGTTTTCTTTAATGTAACGTAAGTCTTTTTAAACATTTAATTAATAAAATCATTACTGGCAAAAATTTTATCTGCTTAGAATACTAATACTTGGACACAAATCTGGTTTTTTCTGTAACATTGTATACATAATACAACCTATTAATTTCTGATACTTATTTTCTATCTCAGAATTTTCTGGTTTTTCTCTTAGCAAATAATTATAATCAAGATTATTATCGATAGAGACAGTTTTACAATCAAATATATTGCAAAGTTTTAGTACATTTTCTAGATAATTACTTTGATTTAAAGTTATCACGCCATCATTTAAACTTTGTTATACAGCAATACTTAAATAATATGAAATTTGACACAAATCGTTCATTTTAAACTAATTCTTAATTTCTTGCTTATTGAGCCTGTGATAATTAAGTATCAAGATAAATTAGTACCAAAGGTTTTAAAACATTCGATAATCTTAAGTATAAACAACAATCATCATTATTTGACCTTACAAAATTCTGAGATATCATGAATTTATGAAATTTATCATAACAGCATTTGTGAGAATTTTTTAAACCGTAAATTTCTTAAGTTTGCATACTTTTATCATTTGGTAAATTACAATTCTCAAATAAACTTAAAAATATATTTTCTTTCAGTTGGCCATTCATAAAGATGCTACCAGACATAAATTTGCATAAAAAGCCAGTCAAAATTTACATTAATAGTAGCAAACGTTGCCGTTAATGTAAATGTAACCTAAATTATGTAATTTAGATATATTTAATGTAGAATGTAATCTAAATGTATTTAATTTGGCAGCAGGAGAATAAACTTCATATACTGACACTGTCTGCATAAAACTTCATATACTGAAACTTTCTGCATAAACCCTCTGGCAACTAACCTAGCTTTAAATTGAATTATCTTACTTTGATTATTTCATTTAATTATAAACCCGTTTGGTGTCAAAATGTTACATATTTCTGACTTATTAATAATGTCCCATTTATCATTTTCAGCCGACTTCAATAACGTCCCATTTATCATTTTCATCTGACTTCAATTCAACCTACATAGCTTCCTGCGACTGCTTATCAAAAACTGACTATCGAGCTCCTTCATTATGATGTTTGTTCTTCAATGTTGGTCACACTAACAAAGACAGTCTCATAATCACTGTATTTAATTGAGGCTGCAGCTGATCCCTAGGACAAAGCTGTCTTATATCAGTGTAGGCCTTTACATATAAATGTTCAGGGAACTTCTTTCTGAACTTTCAGCTGCAGTTGCATCCTTAATTATGTTTTTTCAACAATTCAACTTCCGACGCAGTTTCTTCTTTTTCATGTTGACATTACAATCAAACAACGAGAAATTGCATTTAGTTTGAACAAAAATCTTTCTAACATTACTGCATTCATATCTAGAAAAAAAACTCAAAGAGTTTTTTTGTACTTTCACCATAACCTTCAAAGATTTCCTTCTATTTTTAAGATCAAGCTTCTTTCTCTTTTGGTGTATGTACCCACCCACATTTCTATGCCAAAAAGTGGTTTTATTTCTTCTAAATTAAAACTTTGCTTATTTTTCCATAATTCATAAGACACACGGCTGTAATTGCTGTTTTCAGCCTAAACCTAGATATTTTACTGCCATTATCATTTGGCATAATAATTCTTTAATGCCAAACCTTATTCTATTCGGGGGATTATAAGGGGACCTTATTCTGTTCAGGGGGGGGGGTATTTCTGACCCATTTTCAAATGGGTCAGAATTATGTCACCACTTTAAAGATTTTTTTTATTTGAGTTTACTATGGCATTATTAGCCATACATCTTGGTCTACAAAATTCTGGTTATCTAAACAAAACATCATGTGAAAAAGTTTATTTGAATGTCTAACAAGACAATGCACCAATTTGAGTTGTTTGTTTATAAAGTAATTGTGCTTCACAGGCATCTGACTTCAAATAAATTCCATTATTCAGAACCTTGCCCTATTAGAAAAGATTCATCCTTAAATCAGATACATATAGCACATTTTTTATCATCATACTTATGAAATTTTATCCACTTGTACAATTTAATAAAAACAGTACCAATACAAATAGCAATGATTACTGAACCAATACCTATTATTACTTGTTTCAGTTCATAACATAAAACTGAACATACTTTCCAATGATCATGACATATATATGCTCAGATGGTCCACTATCAAGATACCATTGTGTATCTAAATTGCCTAAGAAACTCCAATTAAGATCAATCTTTCATTTGAATCATTTACATTTTATTTGCCTCTGACAATTTCTTTTGATGAAACAACAATCTTTTAATACATATCCCTTCTTATGGCAGAAATATCATGCAATATCTTCATTTTTCATAGAATTTGAATAATTCTTATACTGATTCATTTTATATCCAATCTTTTCACAAGAAAAACACCTGAGACGAAACTTATGTACACATTTTGCAGTTAATCCCACAGTATCTTCACTAGACTTCAAACGCTCTTCTTCAATCAATAATATAGCTGTAAAATTGCTTACAGTTTGTTGATTTTCAGTTGCTGATTATCAAGCAGACACAAAATGATTAACAGCAAAGATACTAATTGTTTTGCAATTAGCAAAGATCTAATTATTTTTGTAATAACCATTTTTTAAAGGTTATTCTTCCTTCTCCTGCTTAATAGTAGCAGTTCAATTATAGATTTTTGATAAAAGTCCATAACATTGTTATCAAATTTCAAATTAAAAAATTGTTGCAGTAATAAATGAATACTCGCACTTGATTGATGCTCATATATTATTTTCAGTTTAGTCTAATAGTAATACTTACTGTGTGCATGCATCAAAAGTTTCATAGTTTTCAATTTCGTAGCTTTCAAAGCACCTGGTTTCTACTGATAATGTCAAAGATATCTACTACCAATACTATTCTCACCTGGAATTTCCAATGTTCCAGTTATTTTCATTTAAGTTTGTAAAATGCTTCAATTCCATATTGAGGTATTCAGGTGGTCACAACTGAAACAAAATTTTCATGACCTCTCTTTACAGTTAATATACCTTGGTCCATGATTGTTGCAGAGTGCTTTAAGTAAATACAAAATTGACAACCAGCAGTTTATTTTAAACATAATTTAATAAATCAAATAAGAACTCTTATATAAAGCATGCCTAAAACTGAACACAGCATCTCTTTCTTCGTGTACACTTCCTATCAATACTTGCCCACTATTAATACTTATGCTATCATTATATCACAACATAAATATTTAAGAATGATGATGCTTAGCGTTTTATTAAGGTTTTACGCAACTTGTTTAATGTTGTGTATGCTTCAAGTTATAAGATATTTAAAAAAAAAAAAAATTAATTTTACTTTATTTAATGTAATCTATAACTTCTGAAATTAAATCTTCTTCACCCACTGGATTTAACCACAAATCTGGATCAGGCCTTTTTTCCTTCCACTTTTTCCTGTCCTTCCAGCACTCTTTAACATGTATCCTGTTGGTAAAAACATTTTGCCAATGCTGTATCTTCTTGGCATACTTTATGATCTCTTTCGTTACCACCTGCTCAACATTTTCCTAGTTATTATTTTCTCATCAACCCTTTTAACACAGCATCAAAACATGTACCTTGTCTTTCCCAATTTTACCTCTGTCTTTGCACACTTATATTTATAAAGAATCTAATTTCTACTGTCTGGCACACAGTGTCATTTCTTTCTGTTGTTACAAATTTTAGTTGTGTATGTCAAGATCGAGATTGGTTTCTTGGCATTTCATGGTATCCATCTCATTCTTTGGAAGAAGTTTGCCTATACTTTGGACTCTAGATCCTATCTCTTGGCTTATTTTTATCATCCATTATCTCAATTGCAAAATACTTAAATCTACTTACTGATTCCAACTTTCTATCAAGTAATTTTATTTTTCTCTTATATCCTTCTCCTTTTTTAATGATCATTGTTTTACTTTTTGTTAGTACTAATCCCCCATGCCTCAAATTTTTCATTCCACGCCTCCATCTGCACATTTTCTGTACTTTTAAAACGTATAACTGAATAATTTGTGAATAGTAGTGCATTATTCTCTTATCCTACTGATTTAAACTTCATCTCCTTTGTAATTAATTCATTATAATTACGAATAAAATTAGTTGTAATGTGTTTGCCTGCATCAATCTTAAAGGAATCTGTAGGCTTGAATAAAAACATTCACCTTTCAAATTTTCTACCAAGTGCTTTCAACCATTTCCACCAGCTTCTTATTCATTTTTTTTTTTGTCTGTAAAGCCTCAGCTTTAGAGATTCAGTAAGAACTTTGTTATAACAATGAATGTCGATACTGAATAACCAACTGGTATTACTTTAGTATGCGATCTACCATTATCATGAAGTCTCCCACTATAGTACATGTGGTCTAAAATACCATTTTCTATGTAATGTTACATAATTTATATATTTAATGTTAATTAGACGAGGTTGGTGAGCTACATGATCATTAGGTTAAGTATGGTTAGGTTATGTTGACATTGTACGAGTTCAATATATGGGAAATAACATTATCTAACCAGCCTTAACCCAATGCTCAGTTTAGTCGCTAGCTTCATCTAATTAACATAAAATATATAATTTATAATATTTACTTACTATTTATAATAAATTAGGAATTAGATGGGATGCTAACAAAGTAGGTGGCAAGGTGATATTTTAACCACTTGATGATGATAGACTGCGTAGTAAAGTAGCACTATCTAACTTTTTCCAATAAATGATTTCAGAAAAAATGAGATCAGTGGTTACCTATTTCTATCAAATTCATCTTTCCAGTATGCTTAAAAATATCTGCCATATTAGAAATAAGTGTTTCTCTCTTATAAATCCCATTCCTCTCCCCTATCCACTTTTTAATTTTCTTTTTGTAATTATTTTATATTTTTGGATGACTGAATAATCATACTGGAAAAAATGAATATATTTTCAGTATTTTGGCACATTTCATTCTCTCCATTCTTTTCAATTCACTAATTTTACTTAAAACAGAAAAACGCAAATTGAACATCCAAAAGTGCTAAGTTAAATCCTAAGAAAAAATGTTATTATTGCTATATCAGATTGTAGTTTTATACCAGTGGTAAGAGATCAAATTAATATTAGCTATTATAAAATAAATCCACTAGAATATACATATTTACCTTTGCAATATGAGCAATTTCTGAACGAAGAATAGGAAAATCAAACTTGTTTCCATTATGAGCTACCATACATATAGGCTTTGCCATCATATTTATCATATCTAATATAATATTAAAAACATCACCAAATGTTTTGCAAGTTTCAAGTAATTCATTACTTAAACCTGAAACATACATACAATTACAAGAAAACATGTTCTTACTCAAACATTTGACCAGATAATTTATATCAAATAAAATTAATTTTAACAACAATATAATTCTTTCTTAAAGTATTGCACAAGTAATAATACAATATAAGAGTTTGATTTAGCATTTCATAGAAACCAGGTGTGCTTAGTTATTTCTTTAATGTTTTACAGTTATATTGAAAATTGTATGTTGATTTTTGTTTTATTTTAATATTATTATCTTCCTAATGTGTTCATGTAGTCTTGTGCAGACTCAGGATCACCATTCTTGAGATTTGAGGTTAATTGAACCCCAATCTCCAAAGTAAACTGGTATCCACTGTCTAGCATTCAAATCCATATAAAAGCAACTAACTACTACTAGAATTTGAACCTTAGAACCTTCGACTTAGAAAATCAGCTCTTAAACAACTGATTTTTGCAATGACAAGTTTACCACTAGACCTGGTGGGGTGTTTTAATGAGAATTATTTTTTTTTATTATTTTGTTAATATGAATTGTGTCTTTTATATTTCAAGTTCAAGGCGTGCCAGGTAACCTTTTTACTTTTAAAAATAGTGCAAATAAAAAAAAATTGTATGTTACATTACAACAGGGTAATATTATTTATTGTATTAGTAAGGCAGAATTGTTTCTTGATAGAATTTAATCTTTAAAGAAACAAAAACAGCCTGCTAAGAGAAGTATTGGATTTATTTATACATAAACTTTATCAAAGCAGATACTGGACAGAAGAATATACTGTGTTATAAACATACATGTACTGCTAGCAGAATCCAGTGTTATGTTTAAAATCAATAGAATAAAATATAAGATTAATTAGTATTTTAAAAAAAACTCCCTCTACAAATCATGAGACCTTGCCGATGGTGGAGGGGCTTGTGTACT
>JAAAKQ030235099.1:0-28468 GCA_010016005.3 Zanna intricata | reverse complement strand
TGTACAAGACTACACTTCATTCACATTCATACTCATCATCCTCATTCATCCTCTGAAGTAATACCTTACGGTAGTTCTGGAGGCTAAACAAATAAAGAGAAGGAAGGTACTGTTATTCAGTAAATGAATATCTGTCTGATGAACCATAGTTGTCTATCTTCATCATTTTCCAGACACTCGAGCAATCATAATAAATGTCAAGTGTGTTAGATCTTATAGAAATTATTTTTAATTGTGCTTTATTTGTAATATACTAATGTAATATGTTTGGAAATAGTGTGTTACAACTGTAATTTTGATGTTTGTGACATGGTTGTCTTGTGTTAATTTGTTTTTTTGTGACTATGCCTGCCTTATAAATTAATTATTTCTGCATATGTGATAATGATATAAAATAAAAATAAATAAATAGGTTAATTTGCCACAAGCTTAAAGCGTCTATGTAGGAATATGATATGTACAAATTGAAGTGTCTGAAAAATGCTGTGCCCGACTGTAATTCAAACCCAGAATTTTTTAAGCAAGTGATGGTACTTCTCTATGGAAGTTGGCATTATGATAATTCAATAATTACATTTCAACTAGTTTACCTCACACCAGGCTTCAAACCCATTTAAAGATTGGCAGAAGATTTTTTCAATCATTTTCAAGAGAGTAACATTAACTGAACCAAATATTCAAAGAACACTAGTTACACAGGCATTCAATTTTGGTTAAAGATTAAGTTTATTGCTGAGTTTGAACTACCATCGAGCAGCATTAGATAACAACAAAAATAATTACTGATTAGTAATGTTAATAACTACTCTTTAAATGATGCATTTAAATTAAGTCTTTCTTTTCAATTACCATTGCTAATATATTACAAAAGCTGCATAATGGTGGGAGTATTTAAAGTGGAATGTCTGATCTAATTTGGTCATAATGTTTGGTCTGCTTTTATTTGTTTCTCACTAATTTTATTTAAATTATTATGTAATATAAAGGATGAGTTTACAGTTAACAAAAAGAAATGAATTTTCTATAACTATAATGGTAAAGATAGGAGGAAAATTATTTCAATATTGTTTAACTATTTAATTTTAATGGTGAGAAATTTCATGGGCAGTTAAGGAATAATATAGTGTCTAGGGTCTAACCTATTAATAATCTTTTTTTTAATGAAACATTCTACACACTGCCAGAAAATAATTCATAAAGAACTTAATAATGTTACAATCAATTTATCATACCTTAGGAAATGTCTTCTTTTAAAGAGGTTATTAAGAATAGACATAAAAAATGAACAGATTATATACATTTTTAAATAATAGTGTGCTTGGAAGTACTTTTTAAGAATTAGGATTAGTAGGTAGTTCAGTCTTGAAAAACAGTTAATAATTCATTTATTACATTATATTGTAATCAATGTTGATAACTCACAATTTTAACTTAATATGGCAAATTTAAATAATTATTACCATGTTTTACATTTTTTAATAATTGTAAACAGATACAAATACATAAGCGTTCACGCATATAAACAAGTACCCTCCTTTTACGTAAAGAAATTATGAATATATTATTCAAATCAGTAGTAGTAATAAAACTTTACAACGTAGATCACACATCAGAAGTGATCTGTGCATGTTACAGGATCACAGACTTACTTATATATGGAGCGATAGTTATGCTACTCCAGAAATAAACTTGAAAAATTTCTATAAAAATAAATCATGTAAAATCTTGATCAAACTAGGATCAAAAAATACAAAGATAAAAAAATAGAAACAATATTCATACTTCAAAAAATAAATATATGAAATAATAGTAAAGCTAAATGAATAAAAGAAGTTAAAAAAAAATTATGAAATGTTAACAGTAAGCATTTGAATAAATATTATTTATCCATATTTAATACAAAAAATAAATAATGAAAATTAAAAAATACAACTGGCAAAAGTTTGATTTTTAAAAACCCTGTTTGATTTTTGAAAACCAAAAGATTGTTTGCAGAGATATTATAAGAACACCCCATTGCACCTTCCAAAACAGCGCCTCAGAGGCATCCTGTTTGTTACCAGCTGATGGCGATGATTGGTCTAGCCTAGACCAATTTGCTCACATTACCTCACACACAGACCCCCACAGGAGCCCGTATTATTAAACAAAAATCTTTATTAAACAGAAATTTTTTAAATTTACTCGTATTTAATATTATTTTATTTAACATAAATTTAATTATATTATTTTTGTAATATTCAATCGATTAATTTGAATTTTCAGTTCAAACCCAGTTTTGAATCTTCAGTTCACACCCACCTGACACAGTGATAGAGGCCACAGCTCATTAATTCAATTCAAGTTTGTGTTTCAACCAGCAAATCTCCACTATTAGTGGTGTATATACATATACATATATATGTATATGTATATATGTATGTATATACAGAGAAATGTACATATATATGTATATATATATATATATATGTATATATATATATATATATGTATATATATATACATATATATATTATATATATATATATACATTTCTCTGTTTTTTTCTTCAGCCACTCTGCAAAGTAGCACAGAATAAAAGAACATTCTTACCTTTACTTTTTTATTGTCATCAAAACTTTTTCAGGCCTAAGCCCATCTTCAGTGATGTATTCCTTCTTAATAAATTTACATATTTAAAATAAAAAATTTATTGATTAAAATTTTTAGAACAAATATTTGTTCAGCAGAAATTAAAATGTTATCTGCTAATACAATATTACAATAACTATTTAATTTATAAATTATTTATTATTATTAACATTCTATATTTATTTATTTATAGATAAATAAATAACTGTATAAATACTGTAATAATTAAATAATTAATTATTACAGTACTGTATTAGCAGATAACATATTTTAATTCTTGACTGAACAAATAATTGTTCTAAAAATTTTTTAATTTTAATCGATATATTTTTATTTTCATTTTAAATGTAATAAGAAAGAAAAGATACATTACTGAAGATGGGCTTAGACTCAAAAACGTTTTTATAACAATAAAAAAGTAAAGTAAGATTGTTCTTTTATTCTGTACTTTGCTGAGTGGCTGAAGAAAAAACATAGAGAACTAAATTTTGTGTTACAGAGAAAATATGGACTATAAGTTATTTTATATATATATGTAGCCACCTTGACACTCCAGGTAATGTAAAGATTCCAACAAAGGGTCATACATCTAAATCGGTTCAGCCATTGAGCAGCCACAGTGAAGCAAACATACATAGCCCCTAAATACATTACACTCCCTTTTTGGGCAGTCATGTAATAAAAATATAGAAAATTCAATTTATTTTTTTAATTAGTATTATGTAAAATTTCATCAATAGAATATTGCTTCAGTGAAAGATTTAATTTTTTAAAAATGGCACTGGAAGCATTAAAAAAAGCTTGTTTTTATATGCCAAATATTATGTTCAATTATCAAAAAATAATTAGTGTTCTGAAAATATTTAAAAAATAGATTCTTGAATCAGAAAGTTATAAAATAAAGCCAATATTCTGAAGAAAAAATAAGGAAAAAGTACTTCAGTTTCAAGCGCTATGATACTCATTGTAAAATCTATTATAATGTGTACACTTAAACTTTGTTTAATGAAATGTGTATCAAAGTGATGACAAGGGTTAGTGCTTGCTTTCCAAACCAGGAGATAAAGAGTTCAAGGACTGTCTGAATGAGCTATACTTTAGCTCAAACATATTTTTAATACTGCCTTCTGACATCATTTTATTGATTTCTAACAATACATCTTGGCCTGATAATCCAGAGATATAACAAGCTATAGTTACTACATTCACTTCATAAATAAGGGAGAAAACTGCCTGCACATACTAAATTAAAGGCTGCAAAAGATATTTTTTGACTTAGTAATAACGTATGAATCAGTCATTTAATGAAATAATTGATTTTTTTAATGAAATTAATTTTCTAAGTTTTTAGGTATAAGGGCGAGTCTAATATTACCATACTTTCACCCTAAAACACACCTTCAAGGTCATCATACTGCATTCTGGGCATGCGTGCTTAGAGATTGTATAACTGTAGCCATGTGTGCTAAATGCGATCCTGATTGCATCATCTGCTTTCCAGCTTACAGTGTATATATGTCTGTTCCATTAGCAGATTGCACCAAGGAGGAGGAATGAGCAGCGATTCAATTTCTCTGTGAAAGGAGGTAAATAAATCATACCTTCATCTCAATACAGGGACAGTACTTTACCATGCAAAAGTATTTTTTTTGTGGAGCAAGAAGTTTAAAAGTGGCCAGAGAAGTGTGAGATATGAAGAGGAAACAGGGCATCTGTCAAACTCCACCAAAAACAAGATTCAGCAAGCTCGAAAGATGGTTGTAACAAATAGGCCACCATCGATGAGCTAGCATTTTTTTTTAACATCAATCATATAGTTCTGCCCATCGAATCATCCACGACAAGATCAGCTTCCATAAAGTCTATGCCCGATGGATACAAGACAACTTACTGCAGAACACAAGTTCAAACATGTTTATAACTGCCAACACTGAATTTTGAGGTACTGGAACACTCTCCTTATAGTCCAGATCTTGCTCCCTCAGACTTTCATCTGTTTGGGCCAGTCTAGAATGCTTTGCAAGGTTGTCGATTTTCCATAGAGACATGCAGAAAGCAGTGCAAAAGTGGCTTCATGATCAACTGAAAACCTTCTTCTTGGAAGGATACACAAATTTGTGGAAGCTTGACCAAGTGTGTTGACAAGGGAGGTGACTATGAAGAAAAATGATGTAAAAGTTGAACATCTACCTTTATGTAAATAAATTTTAAAACTAAAAGTATAGATAATATTTTACTCACCCTTCTTCATTCAACTATATGATGATAATTCTACCTTATACACAAATATGACTTTGATTGAAGTCAAAAAATTTCAGAATATAAAGAAAAAAGAAAAGCTTATGTTCCTATAGTTAAATTCCAACAGAATGTTGTAATACAAATTAAAGAGCAAATAATGAATAGTTTTTAAGCCAATTTACTTTTTATCAAAGATAATCTAAATTTTGGTAGATGAGAGTTTGGAGATTCATTTAGAATCCTAAGCTTTCAAACATCAGAATGAATATAATACATAAAAAGCCTTCCAGCTGTCCCGAGTCAAACATACTCCACTTACACTAAACCTCTTATCACTTCCTTGTACGAAATAAAGGAAATATTGTGATCGTAAAATATTTCAGTTTTCAGATTTCAATGGAAATATCCATTTTGACTAGTTTTGGCGTAACATCTGTACATATTTATTTTGCATAACTCAAAAACAATTAGCCATAGAATGTTGAAATTTTGGATTTAGGACTATTGTAACACCTAGTAGTGTACCTCCCCTTTTGATTGCAATTTACTGAACCAAAAGTGTCCAAAAAAGCGCAAAATCTTTTTGGAATTTGGACTTTTTCTTAACTGCAGTAATACGCCATAACTGAGAACTTTTCAACGATATATCATACATAGTACTTATTTTCATTGGTTCTAGGGTTATAGCCAAATAAAATTTTAATTATTGAAATATTTGGATCTTACAAGGAAAGGCATATCAGTTCGAATCAGACTTCATCTTGTTTTTTTTTTTTTTGTAATATATTGATTTATTGATAATTATTAACTATGACTGTAAAAAAAATGTTTACAATAAATAATAATTCAATAATAACAATTACAAAAAAAATCAGAAGTTATAAGCAAAATAAAATTTCATGTATTTTTAAAAATGTGTATATATAATGTAATTTAATAAATATTATTGCATATGTGTAAATATAGTAGATTAGGTGAAACATCTGATTTACTATTAATTGAAAATTATAATTTTAATTGTATTATTTTTGGATTTTCTAGTTTAATTTTATCTACATTAAAGTTAACTACAGAGTGACAAAAAATACACCCCCACAAGAACAACATATATACTGAGGCATACATGCTTGGTCTTGAATAAATTATAAAAAATTCTTATATTTTAGTTCATTACGCCTCTGATATTGTCAGACAATATTCTCCCTAAGTATTTTGTTTGTTTTTTGTTGCTGATCATTCAATTCCTCTTTGGTTTGATACAATTCTTCTGATCTTAATTTGTGTACACGTCGACTAGTTTTTTAATTTTTTCTCTCTTTATATTTATCATCCTTTTTTAATCTTTTTATTCTTTCCTTGGTCTTAACATTCCTCTTTATATTTATAACCTTCGCTCAATCTTTTTATTCTTTCTTTGGTTTTAAAATGTTCTTCTCTTTATATTTATAATCTTCTCTCAATGGTTTTTATTCTTTCTTTGTAACATTTTCTTCTTGTTTATTATTTTTTTTTTGGTTTGCAACATTTTCTTCTTTTTTTATTCTTTCTTTGGCTTTAACATTTTCTTCCGCTTTATATTTATCATCTTCTCTTATTTTTTGTTTTTTATTCTTCTCTTGTTCTTAAAATTTTCTTTCTCTTCATATTCATCTTCTTGTCGTTTTTTTTGAGATATATTTCTTCATGTTATCTTTATTTTCCTGTGTGATTGTTTCTTTTTCATTTTTGATTATTCACTAAATAATCCAATAATAAAAGCTGAATATTTTACACTGTAAGGTCAAAATTATTATTTGTAACAAGATACAGGAGTTCACTAAACAGAATAGTTTAATTGTTATAAACTTTTATTTATGTGACACACCAGGAAACTTTTGTTAATCAGCAACTCACGAGATACAAATGATACTGATCTAGTAATAAGAGTAATAAAGGGACTTTTACTCTATCCTAATATTTCATGTAAGATTGTTGAATTAATAATTGCATAAATATTTGATGCTAATAAAAACTAATATTTCAAAAATCACATAACTGTCCACTTTATTAAAGAATTAGAGGATCATATCTCAGTTCCAAATGAAATAAGTTAAAATAAAGTGCAGCAAAAATGTGTATATGTAATTTAATAGGTGTACAAGGAAATCATGTGTCCGCATCAGATTTTTTCAATACATGCACACAGTTATTGAATAACTAATTCAGTGTTATTCAAAAATCAATTAAAAAAAATTAATTCCAAAATCATATCGTAAATATTTATTAATAAAAAATAATACAACAGAATCACGTAAAAAGGTATCAAATGTAAATTATATATACACATAATTTTTATTTAAAATACTAAAGTAAATGTAACAAGGAAAAAAAATTGCAGATATTTTATTACCTATAATACAAAAAATTTATAATAAATAAATAAATTTACATAAAACATATATGTGTGAAAGGTATACGTTAAAGCAGTCGTGAACACTTGATTGATCACAGGAAGCAATTTTTACAAAAATAACTATATTCACTAATTTTATAAGAGTATATAACTTATAAAGTATTAATAGTTATAATAATAATATATAAAGTTATATAATAATTTATAAAGTATTATAGAGTACTAATTTTATAAATGAGTATTGCTCAGTTCATCGAATGAAAAATGAAATACAGCAATTCATTCCAAATCAGTTGTACGCAAATATTCAGTTTTATTCCCACAAGATAATGCTCAACCTGCTACAACTGCTTTAACCCACATTTAGCTTTGCATAATTATCACTTATTTGAACCACTAAAAGAACTTCCATGGAGCAAAAAAATTCAATAATAAAAACATCAAACTGTCTGCATGAAGCTAGTCTTTTAGAACTAATAAGAGTGGAATTATGAATCTTTTACAACAGTACAAGTAGTGTACTGCAGTACTGTAGTGTAGTGTAGTGTTTACTGCAGTAAATGCACTGCAGTCAAGGGGGATTAAATTGAAAATGAATAAATTAAAGATATTTATTTTGTTGTAAACATAATTTATAGAAACAAATACATCATCGCTATAGAACCAATTTATAGTTTAGTATGATACAAAGCATAAAATTCTGGGATGGTACCTTCTCTCAGGAGGCTATTTAATCAATTGCCTTATCATCGCTACAGAATCAATTTATAGTTTATTATGATACAAAGCATACAGTTCTGGCATGGTACCTTCTCTCAAGAGGCTATTTAATTTCTGGAGGAAAATACATTTTTTTAGCATCTTATATTTAAGCTGCTCAATAAAGTTGATTACTGCTCTATGATTAAAAATTTTCCAATTCTCCATGGGATTGCAAACAAAATGGGCAACTATTGCTTGAGGGAAGGCATTGCAATTTCTTCTGGGTGGGTTTATTTATCATATAAAGTTAGTTCCAATAAGGGTAGATCTTCCTTTCATACAAATAACCTTTTTCCATTTTTATTTATGCGTTTTCCATTTAGGAGTCCATGGGAACAGAATAACTGTTTAGTTGGTGCACACTGACTGAGAAGCTTATATAGCAATGCACTAACTTCTCTTAAAAAAAAAAAAAGAAAAGAAAAGAAAGTACAACAACAAATGTATTTATTCATTGCTAGAGACTCTAAATTTGGATAATTTCATAGATTTATATATTAATACATAGGCAAAATTATTTAACACGATTGTAACGTCTTTAATTTTTCTGATTTTTGTCTAACGATATTAAATTAAAAAATAAAAATTAGTAATTTTTAAATATTAACTAAAAATCATACACGACAAAAATCATATACATTTTTAATAACAAATATAAGTACAGATATTCATCAACTCTTGATCTACTACAATTTGATGGAAATCACATTGATTAGTTTCCTATTAATTCTCAGATTTAATTATCGATTAGTTTCTTAATAATTCTTAAAATAACCACGATTATTTTTTTTTTTTAGTGGCGACAGTTGTATTATTATTATATAAATATTATGCCGCTACAAATTGCACATGTTTTCATATATTTTAAATGTAATTATAAAATTTCTAATAAAATTGAAAGAATATGACAAATTTTGTATTTATTACATTATCTACAAAGTTTGAGTTAACAAAGAATTATTTCTCATCTTACTACCCAGATGGAAAGATATAAGCAGGATATAAGCAGTACTGGCCAACTGTAACAAGGATCCATCAATCATATTAATCAGTGTATCTGAATACACTTTTCACCCACACAATTAAGTAAACTTGAACATGAAACATATAGTTAAAATAAATACTATATAAAAAAACAACAGATTGATAACAAATAATACAAAAAGATAAATTCACCAAAAAATTTACTTCTACAGTTATATATAATTACAGAAAAATTCTTTTCAAGTAAAAATTCAAGATATTCAGTAAACAGAATTATACATTATAACAGAATAATACAGGGACTCGTTGATGTGCATACTATATCTTTTTTATAAGAAATACCATAAATATGACTTCATTTTTTACATTAATTGGATAATATTAGTTGTAATTTGTCCAAGTAACAGTAATGAAATTTACATGACAAAAAATTAGTTTTGATGCTTAAGAAAATGAATTTAAAAAAAAATTATTATTACTTTACTATTATTATTAATATAGTCAGATGTAGTTATGCTATTTAACTTTCCAAAGGTTTACATGATAGCGGCTAGCAATTAGGATACTGATAACATATGACAGAATTCTGTAAACTTTCTAAGCTATCAGCATTAACGTATGGCTTTACTCATTCAACTTAAGGAAAATGTTTTTTTTGTAATATTTTTACTTTCACATCTAATAATGTGTCAAATCCTTGGTTAGAATCTATTACCTGTCCAATATAGAGAGTGTCTTTATATAGAGAGTAAAGTTTCTTTAGACTGAACTATAATAGCATGTATAGTTAAAGATAAGAAATTTATTAATAATAGTACATTTTGTTACTTTTTGATCTGTTAAGTAATTTTCTCACCATTCTCTATTAATGTTGGTGTATATTCTGTTACATTATTTCTTTGAATTCAATTGAGAAAAGATGAAATTATTCAGCCTTAATTTACTCTTAAGAAATTTTGTAAAGTAAAACTCCTTTTTACAATATATTCTAATATTTTCCTAAAAGAAAAACAATGTGATGATGGTGTTAAATTATATACGAATGTGTTAAGCAGCATAGTTATAAAAGGGAATACTGTATTATTACTATTATGGGTCAGGAGTACCACCACGGTTCAATAAATGCACATTAATATGTGTTTAAGCAATACTAACATTACATTATGTTACATTAATACTAACAATACTTAACATATGTTGGATAATTACATTACCCAACATTTTTGCTCCTTAATTATTTATTATTATTACTTGAAATCTGATTTATCTAATTATGTATAAATAAAATATAGGTTTTAAGTGACCGATCAAGTTAAACAAATTTTTAATATTGAAACTGTAAACAAAAACTAGGACATTCAAGTGAACTTTTTAATGTTCTACTGTTGGAATATAAACTGCATTTAGTCCAGTTAATGCAATCCACATACAGTACCTTCAGGTGCAGATTTCAACAAGGTGCGTTCAACTGTATTTCAAAAGTGTAGAACTCTCAAATTAAACAGGGCACTATTTTATATAGCCCGCTGATTTTAACACAACTATTTTTATTTTTTTTTTAGGAAAACTGAAAACACTTTCATAAATAACTTTTTACTTTTATTTATTTACCAAGAACTTTTTAATGAGCACATCCAGTTAATAAGCAATATTGATAATTACCATATCGTAAATTTTTTATTAAGTGTACCTTTACATCCAGTCTTTTGCACATGACCAGTTGTGTACTACTAACAAGAATTAATGTAAAACTATTTCTATTTCAGTATAAATTATAAAAATTGCTGGCACTGAATTTTGATAATACTTCTACTTGCTGCCATAAATAGAGGTACGCTGAATAGTTACTAAGATTACATTCTTATATAGAGCATTATGATTATCAAAAAATTATATATAAAAAAAAAAAAAAAAAAATTTATATATATATATATAAACAAAAAAAACAAAATTATATATAAAAAAATAAGTGAAAAAGAAATTATTATTTTTTACTGTAAAACAAGTATTTTTAGTAGGGTTGTTGGATTAAGATTAAAAAATAACAGACAACTCTTGCTGTTTTAGGCAATCCTAGTAGAAAATGTAAATTTAGTTTAAAAAGAATTAAACTTCCAATTCAGACTGCCTACTGCAAATTAATAGATGCCTCTTATGTAGGTTTTTGTTTTATAGAATTTCACAGCACTATTTATTTTGTCAATTAATTTTTATTTAATTTTCATTTACTTACTTTTTATTTATCTTTTTTTTGCAACATCTAGTGATGATTGTTTAACAATCAAATTGACCATCAAGATTTAGATTTTAACCAAAATCTTTGTAAACAGTTTTTGAACTAATTTTATTTTCCAATTTGTTCTAACTAAAAAATTCAAATATAGATTTAGTTATTAAGGAGACTAAATATGTACTCTGAATTTATATTAAAATTTAATTCTTCACAGAACATTACAAAGTTATAGGTAAATAAATAAATGTATACATATAGACATAAGTTCATGATAATAGTCAATTATTAACTATTTCAATTGGCAGTATGACTTATAATTGATTCCCCAATATTATCTAATTTTATTCGTTTTGTCATATGAGTCTGTGTATGTTTATTTAAATGATCTTTACGCGAAAAAGCTTTACCGCACTCAGGACATGAGTGCTTTTTATTGCCTGAATGTATAATAAAATGTCTACGAAGATGTTCATTTCTTTTGAATGCTTTAAGACAGATTTCACAAACAAAAGGCCTTTCTTCACTGTGACGAAGCTTATGCTGATCTAGATGCTCTTTTCTTTTCAGTGAAGCTCCACAAACATTACATTCAAATCTACGCTCAGATCTATGCACTGAAAAAAATTACAAACATCAGTCCGAATTAAACAGACTTAAAGAATTATTATTACATAAAGTATATTATTATTAAAGTATAAAGAATTACTGTTACATAAAGTAACAATATATTTAAAAAAATAATAATCAAATTTTACCATTGCTAATGTAATCCTTTCTGAAATAAAAACACAAAACACTAATCATCAGCATATTTAAAGTAAATCGATCAACAGCATATTAAAATGCACTCTCTTCCTTTTGTTACAATTTTTGCATTAATTTATAACTAAAAAGACAGATCAGCAAGTAATATAATCTTTGCATAGCTACAATATTTGACAGATTACTAACAAAATTAAAAATAATATAAAAGTACATTGTGAAATCTAACTATAATGGCATCAAAGGAGCTGATATTTATTTAAAAAATTAGAATCTTTCCATGTGTTTATATTCAATAAGGTGCCAGAAAAAGTACTTATTCTTTAAAAAATAACACTATCAAACCATACAAAAGAACAGTTTTCATACAATTCCAAAAATAAACTTCAGTTTACAAGAAAGTCTTATTATTCTTCTGTTGTTATTTTTAATATACAATCAATCAATCTAAAAAATCTTCCTACCAATTTATTTAAAACAAAACTAAAAACTTTCTCCTAACACAGTCTACATAAATATTATTGTACACTGAGAAGAATAAAACAGTTATGTATAATCATATCTTAAATTAAAGTTAACTTAATTAAAGTTTACTTATACTCATATCTTAAATTAAAGTACTACATAACTTTATTCAATAAACACTACATCTCTTCATTTTTAAAAATTATAAATTAGTTTGGAAATAATAATTATTGTATTTCTATTCCCCGTTTCTGAGTCAGTACTTCAAATGTTTTCACTTATGGGTTGTTTCAACTGTTTCTTTGAGTAAATGTATTTTAATTTATTACCGATTACTTTTCCTGAAAGTTACTGAATTATATTAACTATTTGTTTAATATTTAAAAAAAACATAGCGCATACGAATTCTTCTTGTAAAATAACAAGTCTTAAAATTTTTCATGAGGTGTAATCATATGACAGGAACATTAGAACACCATAGACTTTTAACAGAAGATGGTGACCCTTAAGATTATGGAAAGAGTATTTTCAAATTCAAACAAGGAACTAGTGTATTTTCCAAGCAACTATGGAAGATAGACTGAAGAAACCAATACAAATATCAACTTATGTTATATTTTCAAACCTAAACTAGAGCAATAAAAGTAAAAAGTGCAAAGCAAGCCGTTAAAAAAAAATATAAAAAAATACTGTTGCTTTACATCACATAATAAAAAAATAAAAGATTATCTGTAATAAAATTAAAAGTCTATAACTTTTATAGCAAAAATGAATTTGAGGGGATGGTCCTGATGTAAATACAAAATGTGCTATATGACCGATTAAGGGCCTTAATTTACTTTTTTAAAGTGTAAAGCATAAAGCACTTTTTATAACAAATGAAATTCATAAAAAAATATAAAGTAAACAAGTTAGTCCCCCATCTCTCTCATTTAAGAAATTGTTATAGAAAACTGTATACAAAATTAAAAAACCTGGCTCATACAAAACAATTAACAAACAGCCGAATGGATTTTGTAGTTAATGCCTTTTTAAATAGTACATACTAATCAAATTCAACAAATATTGCATAAAGTCACAAATGATACAGAATAACAACATAAAATACTTGCCGGATGCTATCCTATACTAAGGATATGTTCCTCCAAACAAAAGCACAGCACATTTTACACACAAAAATTAACTAACATAGCCAATGGATCCAAAAGAAATTTGATCAATGACAACTAGTTCACCGATATTCTGCTGACATTAGGTGATATAATTAATTGTCATCGGCACCATTAAAAGAATAAAATGGAATTCCCAGATTAGTTTATCTTAACTAATATGAGATTCTACAAAAGTATCACAGTTTACTTATGGATTGCGTGACTGTATTTTCAGTTCTGTTACTGTAGCATTATTAAAGAAAAATACAAATGCTAATAAGTATGATTATAAAAAGTTATAGAAGAACAAGGTTAAGCGTGGAAAATATTTAGATTAACTCATAATACAGGTTTTCTGATATGATTCTTACAAATAATTCCACATGATTATTGAAAATGTTTAGTGCCATGCATGTTGATAATGGTTCAAATCCAAATAACAATGTAGTATGAGCAAATTATCTGAATGTGATAAAGCAGGTCAACAAAACAATAAAATTAACAAATTTAAACCATTAAATTGTTAAGATAGCATGTTTTTAAACAAGTAGTAGATATACTGATGTTAATCATTAATAAAATAATTAGTATTATAAAATAATTAACTGAAGAAATTAGCCTAGATTATCAACAAAACTTTGTGAGAAATAAAATATTGTTTTTAATATTTTACATTCAAAATTATTTACAATGGTATAATAATTCACAATCCCAAATTATTTGCTTACCAGCCATATGTGCTTCTAAACGTTCCCTCTCAGGATAAGCCATACGACACTCTGGGCAGCAGTACAAAGTAGAACCATCCAAAGCAGTAGTAATTGTTACCTCACTATTTCTTGGTTTAAATTCATTTGCTTTCTTTTTTAAGCCTGTAACAGACACTGGTTTTATATTATGTCGATTTAAAAACTGCTGAATGCTTAGAGGCAAAGTTGAAGGTTGAAGACGTGCTAAATACTCAGCCATTGCATTTCCTTGACGCTGGAGATGAATTTTAGAGCAACTATCCCAATTTCCATAAGACGCAAAACTATTTTCATTAGCAGATAACTTAGAAACATCATCACTATCTTTGGTAATAGTACTTTTACATAAATTTTCAGGCACCTCCAAATCTGTCATAGTTGATGCATTATGTGTTATAGTATTTGATGGCCATAAATCTCCCACTGTTTGATTTGTAGTGGATGGTGTAACAGTGAAAGCACCAAAACCTTTTTTTTCTTCTCTTGAACTCTGATTAGATACATTAATCCAGTCTGAAGGCCTAGCCTCATCAACATTATCATTACCACTACCATTACTGTTAGTTCCATTATTACCTACAGGTGTTGGAGCAGTAGAACAAATAGTCTTACCTTCGGAATAATCACTAACATTAAGACTAGGATGTTGATATAAAGAATTAGTAGGGCTTATGTCAGCCGTCTGACTTAAAACAGTGTTAGTATCACCAGTTGTTAGAAACTGAGGAGCCGTAGCTAAACCAGAGAAAGTTGAAAAATTCATCGCACATAGAAAGTGTAGCACACGTTACCGATGCTAACATTAGTAAAGATTCAAATTTTAGACTTCACAACAAAACGTTATCATCCCATTATACACTACATAACAGTTCACACGCTTCGAAATTAACAATAAATGGGAAAATAGCTCAAACAGAATAACCATCTCATTTATTACATGAACTTAGCAACTTCAAAAAAGGAAACGATAAACCCCACATCACTAACAAACATAAGTGATAAACATCGGTCGACATAACCAATCTAGATAAGAAACATCTGCTACCAACAGACGTTTATGTATTATTGTACTTATGATTTTATTCTAAACAGCAACTACGGATTACAACTTGATTGCGTCACAATACAAATACCTATAATGTTTTTAAACAATTATGAAATATTTTTAATAAATTTAGAAATAGAATATTATCAACAATTAACAAAATTTAACCCGTGAATTGTTCAGTTTATCATGCAAATTAATTAACAAACATACTTTTCATGAGGTGAAAATTTTTATGATAATAGTAACAAGTGAATTTCTAATTATTACTTTACAGCTGTTCTCGCACCGAAATTGTGAGGTTATGGTGATGATGTACGTTTGAAATACTTATAGTTTACTGCTTGTAATTTAATCTACTCTTGTGTATTATTAATATTAAAATTATCTGTATGTATACTTTTTAATTTACTCTTTTTATTATTAATTATTTATATGTATACTTTTTAATTATATTTTTCTTCTTTAGAATAGAGTACAATATTATATTACTTATGATTGTAGAGATCATTGATTGGGAGTTTTTGTTAGTACCACTGGATAACCACAGTTGCTTGTTTGTATAAGTTAGGTATGTAGCACGTTTTTTCTTTTAAATCATCATTCAATTGACCAGTTTGTTGATACTCTCTATTCCTTTCTGTTCAATGATACTCTTCTAACCTTAACGTATTTACTAAATAATTGTTTACTGTTTTATGTATTCTAATCTTTGTCTTTCCCTATAATTTCAACCTCTTGCTGCCACTAAATTCGTTATGCGTAGTGTTGTTTTAATACATTACACACCGATCTGTTTTGACACTACAAGTTCTGCTAAAAATTTCGTTCCTCTCTTATTCATCTCAAGATCTTAGAATTAGAATTTTTTCGACCCGCCTAACTTTTTGACAACCTCCTGTAACGACTTGTTTTCGAGGATTCTATTCTGTTACTATACTTTTTTTTATTGTTTGTGTTGTACTTCAAGAAAGTGCTACATTTCACATAAATATTTTCAAAAATTTATTTTTAATTATTATATCCACGTTTGCTAGTATCAAACACTAGCAAACTTTTTTTTTCTTTAATGAAAGCTCTCTTTACTTTATGTGTTTGCATTACTTCATCCATCCTTTGTAATTTTGCTTCATAAATTATAAAATTCCCTCACATCCACTACATTGTGTTCTGTACATTTAATTTTTCTTTATTCTCATTTCCTCACATTTCATTACCTTTATTTTTCTTTTGTTTATTCTCAAACTAATTTTCTGTCTTAGCAATAAAGCCACGCCATTCAGTACTTCTAATTGGTTTCTGCTGAGAAAAAAGATCACTTAATCTTAATATCATTATCATTTCCCCTTGGGTACTCTGCTCTCAGAATTTAATATAATTGCTGAATTTCTTACAAGTTATAAAGAAATGGGAACAGACTTGTCCCATTCCTTTCTAAACCAGCATTAGCCTTTGTTTATCTTCTCTTATTATTGCCAAGTGAGTTTTGTACACAAGAGCATTATAAACATCTCTACTTTTCTTGTATTAAAAAACTAGTTTTCTTAAAATTTTGAACACTTATTCCTGTATACTCTAAATACTTTCTCTAAATCTACAAGTGACATGTATACATGGCTTCATTCTTTTTAATAAGTTTTTTACATTCTTAAAACAAATGCAAAACATACCAATCTTACAAAGATTTTTTATATTGTAGGTCAGTTTAGAATAATGAAGGAGGAACTTTAAGTTTGATGATTCATTCTGTTAAACATTTGGTAATACTTGTTTTAACAGAAATCAGATATATAAATGGATTCTTATTGCACTCATTTGGCTTTAGAAGGAAGTAATAAAAAAATACTAGTAAACAACTTCCACATTTAAAAGTTGTTTCTCTAAAGTAGATATTATTACAATTTAATTTGTTATGAAATGTATTCAAGTTTTTACAAAGAAGTATGATTATGATTTGTCAGCGATAGATTGCTGTTTATACTTTCTATAAAAATGTACATAGATTCATGCTGCAGTGGGTGCTAACATTTCTACCTTTGATAATTCTGACCAATTACTTGATCATCTTCAGTTCTTTTCATACATTAATATACTGTGGAAGATATGGTTAGGATCAGGAAAGCACAAATCTAAATGTTGGAAAGCAGGTTTGGACAGTGCAAGGTCAAAGTCCACGCAACATTATCAGTACTTCAGTCAACTGGCAATCAGTTTTGTGAGTTATCAAGATCTGTTTAGATGATAATATATTCCATAGAAAGAGGTTAAAGTTCTTCAAAGAGAGGTTGGAATTTGTGGAGAGAACAATAAACCATTAACTAATCTTGATAGTTGTCAGGGTCAGACTTGAAGTCAGCCTTAGAAGACGACAGACTATGCTCTTTTTTGTAAGGTGATGATACATCAGACACATGAATAATAGGACGGAGTGTGATTATATATTTTTAAAAAAAAAAAAAAAAAAAAAACATAATTTAACTAGATATGTTTAAATAAAAAACTTAAACATAAATTTGGCCAAGTGTCCTGAGATGGTATTAAGTATTGTCATACCTTTGTAATTTATCCCTAACTTACCTTCACAAAAGTCTGTCTTAGTTAGTAAACTCTAACTCTCACTTTAATCCTACCTCTTTCCAAATAATGGATAAGTATTTAAACAGTCTTGATAACGCACAAAACTGACTGCTGATTGACTAGATTACTGATAACATGACATAGACTTTTACCTTGCACAAGCCACCTGCTTTTGATATTTAGATCTTGTGGCTTCATGATTCTAAGCATATCTACTATGGTATATTAAAGTATGAAAAAAGCTGAAGTTGATAAAGTAATTGCGCAGATTTACCCAACCTTACTTTTTTAATGTAATTTATTGATTGGACTGTTTTTTTTTTTTTTTACTTTATTTATCGTCCTTTTTATTTTTTCTCTTTAATTCCCATTTTTTCCTCACCTTTATTATAACTTAGTTATAATAATTGTAGTTCATATTGATCTTAGTATAAAATGTAATAATTGAAAGTACTTTTGCTTCTTGTATATTAAATTTTGAGATTTGTGCGCTCCATGCTCACTTGTTTAAATAGATTATCCTAATTTTTTTTAATTGTAAAATCATCATGATTTATGGAAATTAGTGTATGGTAGAGTTTATCAAATTTGATTACAGATTCCTCTCTATGATGTCAAGTATAAACTTTCTTTAAATACAGGAAAAAATAGTTCACCAATAAGTAGTAAGCTGCATACCACAGCACCAACCTACTTACTTCTTTGATAGAGTGATAGCATCTCAGCCTTTCATCTCAAGATCCCATGTGTGAATCCCAGTCAACATGACTTTTTCATGTGTCACTTGTTTAAACATTACTCCCTCACATAACTTTTGATCTTATATATGGTGAATTAATCACAAAAAAGGTTTCCCCCAGTTAATACTATATTTTTTATTTTATTTTGTTAATTTTCATATTTGTTATGAATGCATTTTGCATGTACCTTTATAACATCACCATACAAATACATCAGTCAGAAATGATTTTTTGAGGGTAGAATTTGTTTATTTCTGCTCTAAATAAATACTCATAATCAAGCGCTGATATAAACAATGTTAAATATAAAGAACCAGAATTCTTATAGTAAACATGTTTCTTTTATGTTTCAGTAATTTCTGATGCAAAAAGGAAGTATTATGACCGATGATTGGAAACTTGTAATACAAAAGGATAACAATAAGCTGAATGTTGGATATCCAAGAAGACCTGTATGGTTACAGTTTATATGCATATTTTTTAGTCGCAGAGTAATGTCCGCCGCTGTTAAATTAGGTTTTGCAGCATTTGTAATGAATCATTATGAAAGGCTAGGCTTCTTAATGATGATAATGGCTCTAACTGTTTGATATTCATCAAAATTTGACTTTACCTATTTTTTCTTAATGCGATATATTATTCTATTTGTAACTATTTTTTAATGTTTTGTTTAATTTATTATATAATATACTGAATTTATGCTTTAATTATTTTTTTAAGAACACTTTGATGTCAGTTCAGAATTAAAAATAATTGGACAGAATTAAATTATAATCATAATTTTGAGGATATTATGATGCATGACGTTAGGAGCATGTTAATATCTTCTGGTTTCAAATTTTTCTGTTTAAAAAGATACAGTACTTATTTAACCTACAGAAATGTTATATTTAGTTGGTCAACAAATAAAAGTATTCCACCGCTGAGCTATAATGTCTGTATGTGTAATGTTCATACTTCTAAGCCTGCCTGCGCTCTACCACCATTATTTTGGGCTCTTGCACGGCCAGTACTTAAAGTCGGAGCAATTATGCTTGGAAGAGGCATCCGAAAATGGTGGCAAATACTTCCAAAAGAAAGAAAAAAACATTTTGTACAATCATTAATCGAGTGGAAGTATATAGTAATAGGTATGTTTTTATTAAATATTACATTCTTTTATCCTTAGATAAAAGTATTTTGTTAGATTTTTCAGTGAACTTGTATTCCTCATAAGGAATACATAGACTCTATTATAATAGTTGAAGAATTATTCTAGGTGGAATAACAAGTGTATTCAGGACAGTGATGTAATTATTAAACTCGTAGACCAGGTGATAGAAAATTTTTCATCTATCAGTGAGTACTAGAGTGAATATTTTCTAAGTGCTAGAAGGTATATTAGGGGAAACCTATTCCTTATAACTCAACTCCCTTTTACGCTATCCCCAAATCCTTACGACTGTACATGTTTTGGACCATTCCCCATCTTTTGACCCCTACAAAATTTTTTCTGACCTGTTTTTTGTTGAGACATTTTCTATCCCTCAACCTCCCCTCTAATGTAGGCAAGTGGGGCCTAAAATTATAGGATTTTTTATGTAGAATATGTTTCTGCAGTCAGAAGAAAAATATCTTGCTCCTTGATCAAAATATGACCTTCTGAAGATCATGGATTCACACAATCCTTTCAAACCCATGACGTCTCTACATTGGTTAGAACACTAAGAAGGAAGATAAACATGATGACAATGGGAAGTCAACCGTATACACACCTAGTAGTATGAAAACTGCACTGTTGACATCAGACAGAAAAGAGAGAAGATCCAGAGAGGAGGAAGAGGAGGAGACCTCCCAGTATAGAAGAGCAGGAATCCGATAGTGAGCTAGTCTTACTCATCAGTAGATTGGGTATGATCACAAGCACATTATAAACACATCAATAAAAACACTAAGAGGAAAATTAAACAGCTGAATACGAAGTTGAGTGAAGTAGTTGATAAGATAACAGTATACAAGAGTGTCCTAGCCTCAAGAGCTATGAATGTTACCACAAATGAGTTGTTTACACTGACTGACCCAATTTCTGATAAAATGGGAATTATTGGACTTTTGTAAAATAGTGTCAAACTAGATGAGATGGTTGATCTTATTTCAAGAATATGGTCCAGGGATGTCTACAAATTTACAGAAGAGAGATTAATACTATTTGTCTTGACATCGATAATGAAGATGCTGCAGTAATACTGGACCTGGCAGCAAGAGATGGAAAATTTGCAAAAAGGTGCATAGGAAGATCCTCTTTGTTTTACAATTAGTGGAGGACAAGAAACTTAAGCTGGACAACTGCTAGCCTTTAACCCAACAACCACAGTTTTGATGGGCAATGAAGTTGAAATGGATAAAAAGACCATATATGTAGTGGTAGTTGATTCATCTCTGGATGATTATAAACTAATTGGAGATCTAATTAATGTTATCAGTAAGACCTTTGAACTGTGTAAAAGTCCAGTTTTCAGGGTCTCTGGCGACAAAGTTGGAATCATTACAAAGAAGTTACTAGAGTATGCAGGCAGGTGTTCCAGAACCAACACTAAAGTGTACTTTGAACGTACGACTCAGAGAGGGAGGTCTGCTGAAAGACCCCAGGGCCCCCCTACAAAAACAGTTGCCATTAAGGCGCAAAATAAAAGTTACACTGAGCTATTAAAAGATGTTAAGAATGGAGTAGCTGGAGACGTATCAGAGATTTTGTTACTCAGGAGATGTCAGGCTGGTGAGGTCCTCATTCGAGTTAAGGACAAGGGTCAGGATGCAGACAAGCTTCCTGAAGCTGGAATCTGTAGAAGGTGTAAAGGTTACTTGCTTGGGACACATTAGGTATAAACGCATGCTTATAAAGGACATAGATATGCTATCTACAACAGCAGAAATAGTTGCCGCCTTTATGCTGGTCACTGAGCTGGATGCAGGCCAGTTTAGTGAGATGACCATGACGGAGTTGTTCTGTAGCACAAGAACTGCTATACTACTGCTGCCATCCAAAACAACTGACTCATTATGCCATCTGGGTAGAGTCAAGATCGGATGGGTCTAATCCCACCAATAGAGGAAAACAAGTGTTTTAGATGTTGGTCGGTTGGACATAAGGCTGTGAAATGCCTGGTCCCTGACAGAAGTAAGTCTTGTTTTACATATGGCAAAGAAGGCCACTTTAAAGTGTACTGTACTGAAAGCCCAAGAAGATATAATTATAGCACTGGAGGCTTGGAGTGCCAACCGACCCAAAGTGTTAAGACTAATGCTGACCAACGCCAGTCGTAGCACCTTATCACACGATCTGATGGATGAGGTTGCAAGGAAATGGATAATTGATATACTAGTCACGACGGAGCCTAACAAATTCACGTGGCCAGGAATACATAGTGTGCTGACAAATGGGAAGATGTGTCAATTAAAGACATCAGCAGCAAGTTCCCTTGGAGACTGTTTCAGAGAGGCGAAGGACTCATAGCTATTGAATTTATGGAAGTTTTAGTAGTAGGTGCATATGTGTCACCAAACTGTGACATACAGCAATACACTGACTTCATTGGCAGAATACAAGACTGGTATGCCGCGCTTTGAAGGAAATTATCCTGCTGGGAGACTTCAGTTGCAAGGCTACTGATGCAAGCAGTAACTACACCAACAGAAGGGATGAGATCCTGATGGTCTTTATGCACATAATGGGCTACTACTGCTTAAATGATGAAACACCTACTTATGAGGCCCAAGGACACATATCCGTGTTAGACTTTGCTATTATGGATGGCAGATGTGACCAGGCATTTTGTAACTGGCAGGTACTTAGCTAGTAACCATCATGTATGCTTCTGGTTATCCAGGATTTGTTGTTCAATCATAGGATACATAGTAGATTATCCAATCATCAGATTGGTATAATAGTGAAGGAGATTGCAAATAGGTTTAGTGCTGGTCAAATAATTATTCCAGAGACATTGTAGGAAACAGTTGCAAGAGAGATTTAGGCTTGATATCAGACATAGAGGCTGTAAACCTGCATAATGGTGGTCTTCTAGGATCGGCCTTCTGAGAAAAGATCTTTAGTTCTGTAGGAGAATTGTGCAGCGACTCAGAAGATGTGGTAGAGATGAATACGGGTTGCATTATTACAATTCAGAGGCAAAAGGAGTGAACTTCATTTTGCAATTAAAGATGCAAAAAAGCAGAAGTGGAGAGAATTGTGTGAGAAACTTGATATGGACCCAAGGGGGCGTGCCTAGCAAATCACAATGAAAAGGTTTGGTACGTCTGCCAGTACTTGCAGAGACAACCGCCAGGAGAGTGCTAGACGGACTCTTTCCATGTTCGGAACAGGAAATAGATTCACCAGAAATTTTTGATAGCAAGAGGTTTACACTTGGAGAGATAATGTCAGCGGTTAATGGGCTAAACAATAAAAGAAGTCTGGGTCCAGATTCCATACTGGAGGGCGTCATAAAGGGGCTTATGATCCACATTTTGGGGGAAATGTTAGATATGATCAATAGAGAACTGGAAAACAGTTTCTACTACAGGTGTTGGAAGGATAACCCACCGGATTGGTCTAGTGGTTAACGTGACATCGCAAATCAGCTGATTTCGAAGTCGAGAGTTTTAAGGTTCAAGTTCTAGTAAAGATAGAAATTTTTATACGGATTTGAATACAAGATCGTGGATACCGGTTTTCTTTGGTGGTTGGGTTTCAATTAACCACACTTCTCAGGAGTATTCGACCTGAGATTGAACAAGCCTACACTTAATTCACATTTATACACATCATCCTCTGAAGTAATACCTTACGGTAGTTACGGAGGCTAAACAGATAAAGAAAGGTATTGGAAGGATGCACGACTTGTCTTCTTATCTAAAGGCAAACAAGATGATCAAGAAGTATGCAGACTTTTATGTCTGTTAAATAATACGGGACAGCCATTAAAAAGGCTCTACTGGTACACGTCCTTGAGGAAATAAAACGGCGAGAGAATCCATGACGACCAGTGTGGTTTTGTTAAAGGTAGGTTGACCTTCCAACACGTCATAGACAATTACACAAACAAGGTGTTTGAAATTCTTTCAATATTTATTGGACTTAGAATAATTTTCTTATAGTGTTGGACTTAGAAAACTTTCATGTAATATTGGACTTCGAAAATTTTCGTTCATCGTGTTTGCTCGTCCTTAGTGATTTTTTCTAAGTGCCGAGGATCGTCTATAAGAGGAATTCGTTTCCATCCCATAACTCCCTAACCCTTAACCCAATACCCCTCCCCTCGTGGATCTTCATCGATCCCCCTCCCGGACCCCAAGCCCCTACCCCAACCCTCCAAAATCCGACCCCGGATTTGGGTGGATACATTTTCGGACCCCCCACCCCTGCCCACTTTTTATACTCGACTGGGTAGTCTTACAAGAGGTTTTGGGCTTAGAACACGAATATGATAGTGTTTTTTGCGTCCCCCTACTGATAAGCGTGTTATCGCTGGATTTTGAGTATTTTTTAAACATGGACCCATTCAAGTCCAACAGGGCTCTTGCCAGGTCACCGGTGAAACCAGTTCGAGCCACACCTATGGAGGAGATATCTGAGCTGGTAGCTGCGGAGACATCGTCAAGAAGAAGTTCAGTCGCCTCTGACATTGTGGTGCCTTCAGACAAGCGTACACGTGAAGACAGAAAGCGCAAGAGACCCCCCAGTACCGATGAAAAGCGGAATTGGACGATGAGCTGATTCAACTTATCACCCGATTAGAGGAGCTCACAATTTGTTACATCAGAACATCGACAAAAACACCAAGAGGGAAGTCAAGATGGTTGACAGCGAGCTTACGGGACTAGTTAGTTTTAAACCAATGCTGAGAAGCAGGGCAGCGGATGTAGTTATGTGCGACAGATGCACACAAACTATAAAGTTCGATCCAAGAAGTTACATCAGTGGTCTTCTGGATAAGGAGTTAAACGACACGGAGCTAGCTGACGTCATCAGTAAAAGGTGGCCTAGGGATGTCTTCAGTCACGTCAAGGAAGGCTCAACACGCCGGACTTCGACACGGCTGTCATCGTAGATTTGGCCAGGACTGAGGGCCCATTCTTTAATAAAGTGTGCCAGAAGATGCCGAACTTGCGGGCGCCAAGTTGAGGGCGGGGCAGCTGTTAGCCCTCCGCCCTGAGACCATGGTGCTCCTAGGCGATGATCTGATGGAGGAGACCAAGACGTTTTACGCAGTCATTATCGACTCATCTTAAGACGCGGTCAAGACAATCGACGACCTCAAGAGAGGCTTAGGTAAAATTTACCAGCTGAACAAACCATTCATCCTGGGCGCAAACGGTGACGAAGTCGGCATCTTAGTCAAGAAGCTAGCCGAATATGCAGTTAAAAAAGGTCAAACAAGGCGTTGAAGGTGATCTGCCTGAGATTCTCTCGGTAAGGAAAGAAGTTTCTGGAGAGATGCTATTCGGTTGAAAGACTTTGGCAACGACGTCGATAATTTTCGCAAGAAAATAACCAGCGCATTAGCGGAAGTCCGGGTCTCTTACACCGAACGCGAATGAAGTGGGTCGTGATTAAGGATATCAAAGCTCTTACGACGTCGGATGAGATTGCAAAGTCACTGTCATGGTAGTCGGACTCGATTATGAGCAGTTCTCGGGAATGACAATCAAGGAGTCCTTCGGGAACACGAAGACTTCTACTTTTTTCTTCTGGCTGACAAAATAGGCACCGTGATTAAGGCTGGTAGAATAAGAATCGGGTGGATTTCCTGCCTAGTCTTTCTTGGAGATGAGATTGATGATAGGTATTTCAAATGCTGAGCGCAAGGACATCGCGCTTCTAGATGTGAGGGCCCAGATCGATCCCAAGCTTGCTTCCTATGTGGCCGGGACGGTCACTTCAGGACTGATTGTCCTGAAAGAAGGTCTCAATTTAAACATGGCGCCGGAGGCTTGGATGCGCTAGCCAATCCCAATGTCTAAGTTTTTATTAATAAACATGAATAGAAGCAGCCTCACCCACAGCCTAATGGATGAGGTACCTAGTAGACGTGACGTCGACTTCATAGTGGCCACCGAGCCAAACAAACTCATTGTTGCCGGTAGCGGTTGGACCACTGACGCCAACGGAGACGTAACTATCAAAGACGTATCAGGTCGGCTTGGCTGGAGTCTACTATCGAAGCGCTGATCTTCTAGCCATTGAATTGAGTTTTGCCATTCTAGTAGCCGTATACATTTCCCCCAACTGCGTACACGAAGAATTTAAGGGACATCTGGATGAATTAGAATACACAGTCGTTACATCAAAGAAGAACCTGATAATATTGGGTGACTTCAACGCCAAGGCTATGGCGTTGGATTCTCGCTACAACATTCGTAGGGGCGAAGCCCTCACCGACTTCATTGTGTCACATGGATTCGTCTGTCTAAACGACAACACTCCAACATACGTTGCATGAGACCGTTCTGGATCTGGCCCTACTTGATGAAAGGTGGAGCCTGAACAGCTGTCAGTGGAACATACTTGAAGAATACACTGCCAGTGATCACAAGGCGGCGCTACTGGAAATGAACGATCCTGCTATTAGAACAGGATATAGTTGTCCCCCACCCAGATTGATCAGTCGTCAAGTTGAAGACTTGGTGGATAGAGCGGCTGCTAGGCTACATCAAGTTAATGTCACGCCACAAGTATTCCAACGAATTATTCGTGAAGAGATGAACAGATATCAGCGGCCCCGCTCAGCTCTCAGACCCGTGTACTGGTGGAGCGAGCACATAGGCAGACTCCGCTATGCTGCTCAATACAAAAGAAAATATGCGCAGCGGCTCCGAAGGCAAGGCAGCATTAACACAGTGGCGGCCATGGAGGACTACAGGCTAGCTCGCCGAACACTCAACTACGAGATCAAAAAGGCTAAGGAAAATAGCTGGAGGGCTCTATGTGAAGAGCTCGAAAATGACCCTTGAGGCAGAGCCTACAAAATAGTAACTAAAAGATTTGGCCGTCGACTTCCCCTGATCTTAGGGGACGACGCAGCTGCTGCCGTGGGACGGCTTTTCCCTTGCGAGGAAGCTCAGATTGACCCAGTCGATGTTTACGAGATTAGACGCATTACCATGGACGAATTTGCCCTGGCCATTTTTGGACTGAGAAACACTAGCAGTCCGGGCCCAGACGGTATTCTGTCCAGGCGTCTGTCCTGAAAGGACTAATGTGCAAATCGCCTGGTATCTTTTTACAACTTCTCAATGACCAGTTTGAGGGCGCTGTCTTCCCGGACTGCTGGAAGGAGTCAAGAGTGGCGTTCATCCCCAAGCGCAGAGAAACAACAGTCGGCAATATGGGAAAAGTGATCTTCAATCGGCTATTAGCGGAGTTGGAAGACGGTGGGAGCTTGCATCGTCATCAGTACGGTTTCCGAAGGGGACGTTCTACCATCATGGCCATAGGCAGTGTGCTGGAGTGGGCCTCTGAAGTCAGGAGAGGGACCCAGCACTCGTTCTATTAGACATAAGAAACGTATCTGATTCGATTCCCTGGGATGTGGCCATGGACGCACTAAAGAATAAAGGTATAAGTTACGGCAAGTATCGCAATACTTCCGCAATCGGTGTTCGCATATCCAAACGACGGACGGGCCATTGGAATGGAATGTGTTTGATGGGGTTCCTCAGGGTTCCGTGCTGAGATCTCTCATCTGGCTGATCGTATTTGACGACATCCTGCGACTCCAGTTGCCGACATCAGTCAGACTTATTCCGTATGCTGACGATCTCGCGTTGATGATCAGTGGAAAGTATGAGGCTGAGGTGACGGAGAAGGCAACGCGGCCCTCATTTTGATCGCTACCTGGCTGAAGGATCGCAGCTTGAGGCTCGCCCCAGAAAAGTCGCAACTCATTACGCTGACTGGTCGGCGCAGAATAGGACCTACCAACTTATATGTTGAAGGCACACGAATTCCTATAGTTGATTGTGTTAGATATTTAGGGGTATTAATCGACAAGAACTGAGCTTCACGCGTCATGTCCTGTATGTCTGCGACAGAGCGGAGCTGTTGTTTGGATACCTGGGACGGCTTATGTCATCGCAGCGTGCTCCCAAGGCATCGAAGCGAACGACGATAATGACATCAGTTACATCTATTATGCTTTATGCGTCCCCGATTTGGGGAAAAACGGTCGCTATCAAAAAAAATCTTTCCAGTCTTGTCAGAATACACAGAAAGACGCTGCTCCGCGTTGTTTCGGCTTACAGAGACACGAGCTACGAGGCACTATGTATAATAGCGGGTGTGGCTCCCATTGATTTATTAATCAGAGAACATTCCCTTGGTTACGTGGGCGTTGGTCAGAAAGAAGCTAAATTAATGATTAATGCTGAATAGAGAAAGATGTCTTAAGAAACGGAAGGTGCCTAGACTAAACACCTCATAACAGACTTGCACAAGTGGACAATCAGAAAACACGGAGAGGTGGGCTACTTTTTTTCCCAGTAATTGACAGGGCATGGTTGCACCAACGCCAACCTTTCTTTATCTGTTCAGCCTCCGGAACTACCGTAAGGTATTACTTCAGAGGATGATTTGTATGAATGTAAATGAAGTGTAGTCTTGTACAATCTCAGATCGACCACTGCTGAGAAGTGTGGCTAATTGAAACCCAACCACCAAAGAACACCGGTATCCACGATCTAGTATTCAAATCCGTATAAA
>JAAAKQ030235033.1:0-11202 GCA_010016005.3 Zanna intricata | reverse complement strand
GCACTGGATAGGGAATCTTGGAGAGCTGCATCAAACCAGTCAAATGACTGAAGACAAAAAAAAAAAGAAAAAAAAAGAAGATATATGAGGGTAACAAGGGATCATTTTGTTGACGTTGATCGACAAAAATCTTTATTTTTCAGGCATTGATATGTGTAAGAAACATTTTTTTTTAAATTCTAATTCTCTTCCCGAAAACATTTCAAGGAAACATGCCTAGTAATTAAAATTAATTAAAGCACAAATACGGGTAAATTGTTTCGTATGAAAATATGTTTTAATTTTTAAAAAAGATATCAAATCTTTTTAGTATCTTTTAACATTAACAAGTGAATTAACATTTTTTAGTATTAACAGGTTAAAATTGAAAATAAAAATTTACTTTTAAAAATAGGAAGCACAGGTGAAAAGTTTGTTATAATTTGACAATAAATAGGAAAAATATCTATTTTCACTTATTTCATTAAAAAGTACTCCACTCATTATATTTTTTTCCTGTAAACACTACTAGAATTATTAAAGTTAGATAAATTTAATAACTGTTTTCTTTTTTCCCCGTCATTTTTTCCCCCGTCCCAGAGCCGGACCCACACCTAAGCATAAACACAGCTCCGATGGGTACCATCGCCTCAAACCAACCAGGCAGAAACCACGCAGCCGGGACTCGTTGCCACGCCTCTAATAAGGGTATCTGAGAAGGGATCCCCTCACCGGGACTACGGTCTTACAAGCGATATACCTCAAGCGAGGAGACTACAAAAGGATCTCTCCATCGAGACTCCGGTCGACCGCTGCCTTGTTTCAAATAAGAGACCGAACGTAATCCTCTACCGGGACTATGGTCTTTCTTCCCCCCGCCCCTATACGGTGCCCCAGGGAGTTCCCGTTCAATCGTCGGACACCTGAGCATCACACCCCTTCTGAATGGGGCTGTCCCAATCTTAAGATACGCTGTTCCGCGGAACACAGGCGCGCGGCTCTGATATCTTTACGTGACCCTGCTGCCACGGTTTCCAAGCAGTGTCCCCGCACATTACTGGAAGGACACTTGGCCTCCGTCTGCTAGTCCTTCCGCTGATGGCCAGCGCTCCTGCAGTTGAAACACTGCCCTTCTGTCTGGACCGCTGCAGGACCCAGCCCGGTGTCCCACTCAACAGTTCCGAAAACACCGCTCTTCGGTAGACCTCCTCAGCACCCTACAGGCCACCCACCCAAAACGAACTCGACCAGCCTTTAACGACTCACCCTCTAACAAGAGTGAATTGTTAATATCTTCTATTAAGTGATAACTCAGTAGTTTATACCACCACACTAAGCTTGCCATTATTATTAAATATTTATTTTGTTTATATATATATTCCTCTACATTATGATATCACCTCTTGGAGCTATCTCAAAAAGTGAACGATTTTTCTTGGTACAAAAATTGGTTGTCACCCATTAAGTATGAATCATGTAAACCAGGGGTTCTTAAACTGTGGTCTGCGGACCCCTGGGGGTCTGCGAAACAAATTTTGACATTAACTTTACATCCCTCAACTTTTCGTTTTTATTCAAAGAACTGATTTAATAAATATCCTAACATGGTCAAGACTTTTTGTATTTGTCATTATTTAACTAGTTATTAACATAACCAAAGAATATTTAGTAAAAAATTAATTATTTTTATTCAGCTGCAAATACGGAAAAATAAATAAAACAATGCAATTTTTTGTATTATCGTGATTAATACGCGGTGCGGGAACACGTAGGTATATGTTGACTGGCGACTCAGGGGAAGCCCCGTGTTCAACCGTGCTTTCCTTGTAGTGTGTTTATCCCCTCCATGTTACTCTTGTGTGCTGTGTGTGCTACACAAACCTTTCTGTCGTGCCTTGGCTGTGATTATTTGCTGTTTACTGCTTCCAGCTACAGCGTGGCTGCATCTGCTACACTCCGCTTTCGCTGCTTGATTTTGACAGGTAAACATAAAACACCATTAAATCCTTTTAAGAAGTATTTTATCCAGCTCTGATCGTATATTATATATTTTACAACAATAATTCGTTATTTTTTATATTACTGTAGTTCTACGTTAATTATCTGATCCGTAAAATGAATCGTTGGGTATAAACTGGATCTACACTGAAACAAAATATAGATGAAAGCGACTCAGATGATGGAACATCAATTTTGAAATCCATCAAGAAAGGTAAAATTATAAAATATTGTGATGAGTATTTATCATTTGGCTTCACGGATATAAGCAATAAGATGTGAAAAGACCTGTCTGTGTTCTATGTCGCGAATGTTTATCAAATGAAAGTATGAAACCCACCAAAACCCGACGTCATTTGAAAACAAAACTCAGTGAACTCATTAATAAGTCTATCAAGTTTTTTGAAATGAAACACGAGAACTTTCTAGTCAAAATCTGATGCAAAAGACCGCAACTGGTAGTATCAATAAAAAATCAGTATCCCTACTAATAGCAAAAGCTGGAAACCCCCTTAATATAGCAGAGCAACTATTACAAAAGTAATGACTAATACAATGTTAGGGACTAAAGCAACAAAAGATATAAATTTGATCTCATTATCTAACGATACGGTCAAGAATAGGAATGTCATGTAATATCAAAGAGCAGTTAATTTCACGAATGTTCAAAAGTCAATATCACTCACTACAATTGGATGAGAGTACCGACGTCTCTTATAATGTTAATTTATTAGCATTTCTTAGATATGAAGTTAAATATAAAATACAAGAGGATTTGTTATTTTGTGATTCACTATCTTCGTATACTAGAGCTTAGGCCACATTTAATAGTTTAAATCAATCATTTTATAATCAAAAAAGAAATCGAGTGGGCAAAATGTATTGAAATTTGCACTGATGGGGCTCGGCAATGTTAGGAATAAGAACTGGATTGATTGCTTTTATTAAAGATATACCACCTCAGGTCGTTTGGAACCATTGCTGTATAAACAGGTAATCATTATCATCCAAAAATATATCAACAGATTTGGAAAAAACGTTGGATGAAGTTGTTAAAGTTGTCAGTTTCATTAAGACTCATCCACTTAATTCCCAAGTTTTTAAATTTTTGATGGAGGAGATGGGAAGTCAACATACACATTTACTATTACACATAGAAACGTTGTCACGTGGGAAAGTACTCAATTGCCTTTTTGACCTTTGTGATAGAATACGATTAGTTTTAATGGATACGCAATTTTAACTGAACGGATGTTTAACGATTTTTCCAGGTTAGCTTAGGTTGCTTACTTGATTGATATTTTTACTTATTTGAACTGAATTTGTGTCTACAAGATTCAGCTGTAAATATATATAGAGTTAGATTACGTTAAGATAAATAGAAGCGATTATTAAAAAGATCTACTTGTGGTCGAAATACATTCACAACTGTATGTATGAATGTTTCCAACACTCAACTATTCATAGAAACTTCTAATAATGAGCTCCCTAATGAAACACGGCAGATTTTTGTTCAAATTTAATGGCTCTAAAAAGCAGCTTTAGGAATTATTTTCTCAGTCCTGATTCTGGGAACAACTGAATTAGAGATCCATTCACTATGGAAGTTACTAATAGTAAATGTTTATCTATACTTTAACATGGTATTCTCGTGGAATTATCATGTGATAAGTCTTTGAAACTACAATTCAATAAAACTGAACCCACAAACGTTTTTGTTACTTTTCAGATCTGATTACTTTGCATTTGCAAATATAATACTCCATTTGACTCCGTTCTGCCCAACAAATTTATGTGAACAGGATTTTTCAGTACTGTTATATATGAAATTAAAGTATAGAAACAAACTCAATGTCGAAACGGACTTCAGAATAAAACTTTCCAACATAGAGCCCGATATTGCGGTTCTGTTTTCAAGAAAACAATTGTGCCCATCTCATTAAGTAAAAATTATTTACAAAAAACATTAAAATAAGATCTATTTTTACCATTATTTGACCAAGAGATGTTTGTATGAGTCTAATGTATTATAATTTGTAACTTTTTAAATTCTTTTTACTACTATTTTTATTAATTTTATGTTTTTTATTCAGTATCCTAGTAATAATGTTCATCTCTATAAATGCACAAGACCATTTATTAAAATAACAAGCGATGCATTTTTACCAATATTTATTATAACGTAGTGCCCATGAGATTATTCAGTCATAAATCAAGTCTCAAGAACAACGTAAAATTCCTAGGATGGGGTCCTCAAAAAAAATGTTGTTCAAGAAGGGGTCCTTGGATTACATAAGTTTAAGAACCATTAATGTAGATTTAAATTTAGAAAATTAAAAATTTTAATTCATATGTTTGTATTTATGAAGTACCAATCTTCGCTACAAGGAATAGTCACTTATTATTTAAAAGTAATAATATTATCTACCTTTATCAAATTAGACAACTGAAATTTTTTTTGTGTGATTCAACTCAACACTTCGGCTTATAGGAATGGCCCCATAATACTTGGACATCTCTAAAGTAAGACCGCTGGGAAATTTCTCTCCTTAAAGTTGGCGTACCTTTTTCGTTCCTGACCACGCTAGTAATGTACACACTAGATTGCTGTCTGTAAGTCGTCGCGTTGTTGTATCTTTGATTACGTGTGAATTATTATGCTATAAAATAAGTAGGAAAATCGATGTGGCCGTCGACTGTGAAATACGTGGAGTCATAAGTTTTTTAAACAATCCAAACGTTAAGCCGGTTGAAATTCATTAGCAGTTGGTTGCTGAGTACGGTGACAATGTAATGAATGAAAGAAAGTCCGAAAATGGTGTGAAAGATTTAGAAATAATAAAACTGATGTGCACGATGAATAACGTCCGGGGAGGCCCTCGATAATCACCGAGGACATATTGAAACGCGTTGATGATGAAATCAGAAAAGATCATCGCTCAACGATTTCCGACCTGGACTTTCTTTTTCCTGATGTTTCAAAACCTGGTATTAGTAGCATTGTTCATGACCATTTAGACTTCAGAAACGTATGTCCACATTGGGTGAAGCACGTCTTAACGGAACGTCACAAAAAAATCCGAATGAAATCTGCTTTGGAACTTTTGATGCGCTACACACAAAAAGGTGATGAGTTCCTTAAATCAATTGTTACCGGCGATGAAACATGGATTTCGTATTACACGCCAGAGATAAAACGGAAATCAAGTGAATGGCATCATCCTCAATCATCAACCAGACCAACAAAGGTAAAGCCACAGCCATTTTGACGCAAACTGATGACCACTCTCTTTTGGGATCGGTTTCGCATACTGCTGATTGATTTCATGCCAACGATTATAAATGCAGGAGCCTACTGCGAAACTCTGCCTGATTTACGGCGCGCCATTCAAAATCGGCGACGAGAGTGGCTGACTGACGGCGTCGTCCTACTGCACGATAATGCACGTGTATATGTTACGGGTCCGACATATAAATTACTGAGAAAATTTGTATGGGAAATTTACGATCACCCACATTATACTCCGGACTTCTGATTACCATTTTTTTGGGGAAGTTGAAAGAAGTTTTCAGTGGTAAGCAATTAGCGGGTGACGATGAACTTAGAAATTCTGCTAATCAGTGGCTAAATGATGGCGGCAAAAGAATATGACGAGTGTATACTGAAACTGGTGTAGCGCTACAATAAATGTCTTAATTCATGTGGCGATTACATAGAGAAGTAATATAAGGTATATAGTTTAAGAGAAATAAAAGATATTTATAAAGTTGAAAATAGAATTGTCAATAGAGTTCCATGCAGATAAAGTCATACTAGTTCCTAAATAATCTTTTTCTTAAAAAAAAAAAAACTAACTAATTTTGAAACTAAATTTGGAAACAAATTTCTATTTTAAAAAAGTGTGGTTGTATGCATGAACAGTATTCAATATAAATGTTAAATAAATCATGAAAACTACTTGACGGGATATGTGCCTGTGCATAAACTTTGGAGGCTCGAAGATCTCCTAACTATTACATGAGTTTCATTGAAATTCAGATAAACGTGTTAAAATTTGATGTTAATTGGTTGAATCGTTCCTGAGTCGTTCTTAACCAATCAGGATAAGCTGATCTCGGTTGACCACTTCTGAAATCTGAATATTTTTATAGTAGTTACTGTAGATCTAAATTCGCTTCAATAGAAAAAACAAGAATGTTAATCGGAAAATTGTTTTAGCATAAGATTACATTTTTATTCAAAATTCTTTAACGCAATCATTCATAAACACATCATTCTTATTTATTTAACAAAATGGATTCGAAGGCACGGAAGGTGACGTAAAACCCAATTTTAAAGATTATAGAGGTAGCGTCGCCGCCTCTTTGTCAAGTTTCATATTTTCCGGAGGGGGCGGCGCCCTTCGATAAAAGATGAACACAGATGTTATCTTCACCATTCATATCTCTGTTGGTGATATATACGAGTAAACATAGCAAACAAAATTGCCAATAAAAATTAAATAAATTTCATTTAACTAAGTGTTTAGTAACGGAAATACGTCATCTTTTGTACATAATAAATATATATATATATATATATACACACACACATAATAATAATAATAATGACTTTTGCAACAAATGATAAACACCAGAGCTTGAACTCTGAGTGATATATAGAGACCCTGCTATTTCGCTTCGGCAATATTATATTCATTAAAAGTTGTATGTAATAATTAAGACTCTTGCTAGTCATCAAGTATCTAGTAAATAGAAGTGGTAGATTGTTATTTTATTATAATTATATTACCATATGGAGCTATTACGTCATGAAAAAATGTCAGTGATACCTGAAAAACTGAGATTTTTAGAATAAAGAACCAAGCAAATTAATTGCTAATTATAAGAGTGAAACAAAATCTGTTACCAGAACTTCTATAGTAAAGGAATTTTACTTTTTATTTTTAAAATGAAATAAATTCTAAGAGAGCTTAAATCAACAGAAAGTGTTACTTATAAGATTCTCTCCGGAACAGAAAAACGAGATGAAAAATAGTATCTGGTAATAGAGAAAAACCTTCACTTAATCAAATGTGATTTTGAAAAGGATGTAAAAAATTAAACAGGTATGGAATAAGTCAATAACTATCAGGATAAAACAAATAAAAAGACCGATATAGCATGATGAAAAGATGTGGAATACATAAGAAGTTAAAATTAAATAAAAAAATTCAGACAGGTAAGAAGAAATCTATGCTATGATGAGTTGCCAAAGAACGGAATACAAATCATTATATTTACTTGCGTGTATTTGCGTTGTGAGTGGTAATTTTTTTTTGTCCATAAAAAAAAACTAGTAATACTTATTAACAAGATAAATCGTTTTCCAATATCGTAGTAATCAGAAATTTACTGGGAGAATTTACAGAATTTCAGATAGTTGAAATTCAAACAACGCGTCTATTGCCATAACTTTAATATATAAAATTGTTAGATGCAGATTCGCTACAAAATGAAATAAATTATTCCTGTACAGATGAGTTTTTATGATACAAAACTTGATAAAGGTATAAAATGTTATATACATTGATTCCTTCTGGAACAAAACTACAGACCTTTTTTTTATACAAAGGATCCCAGGACTTATATAATTATACAAACTGGTATTCTACGAATTTTGTGCATATAAATCGACCGAATAATCTTAAAAATAAGATAAAAATTTTAGGGATTTCTATTTGCTTCTCTGATTCAAGGAAGAACAATTTTTAATCCTTCTTTTAACCAACTGATCTCCTTTATCTCTAGAGTTGTTACGAATAAAAAGCACTTAAAGAAAACAGAAAAACTTAAAAATATTTTAATTTTCTGTATGCAAGTTTTTTTTAACAGCAAGAACAAACGTGTCATATCCCAAATATTCTGATACAATTCTGCTGTGTTGTACGAAAGCCCATACCACAAATCTTAAAGAAAATAATTTATTAAAAAACAGTGGTAAAGTAAAAAATGTCTCTTTACTATTAAATTTGGATGTGTGTATGTGTGTGTGAGTATGAGTGTGAGTGTGAGTGTGAGTGTGAGTGTTTGTGTGTGTGTGGGGGGGGGTTGTGGGTGGGTGGGTGGGTGAGTGTGGGGGGCTTTTATATATTTTTGAGTTGCCCATGAGGGGGCAACTCCCTCATGGGCACATGGGCATGTCCCTCTACATTGAAAGTAGGCTTGTCACATCGTTTAAAGGACACTGAAAAACCAATTTGACGTAAAGAACTTCAGGCTACTAACCTAACCAAAAATGGCAGCTATTTTGGTGTTGGTTATAGCCAACAATGCCCCGAAATGGGTGTCAACATCTTAAAGTATTCTCCTCATAGAGGGTATGTGAGGTAACTAAGACTCCCAATCATCCAACCAGCAACGCGCCGCTGCCCCAAGCAAAGCCACTGCCCCCACGAAGCCTACTCTAAATGGTAGGGCACACTGCAACAAGGGCCCTCAAGGGCCAGTGTGGGGCCTCCCTACCCCCGTGGTAAAATAATTCCGCAAATAGGGTATCCATCCGACCCGGTAGATACGGCAAACCTGCACAAGATCAGAACATAACCAGCTACCCACAGTCCAGATGGGCTCGGGCAATGTGAATAGAAGCCCGAAGTACACCCAGAACTAGCTGTTCCATGTCCTTTTGGGCCCCTAGACCGAGAATCTTCAAATTCCTCTCCGTTTCACTGACCAGGCCACCTCGAGCGCCGATAACTACTGGGAGAACAGCGGCTGTAGAGACATTCATAGACTGTTTTACTGCCGGGATGATTCTCATGTACTTATCCTTCTTCTCTCGCACCGCGTCCTTAAGTGTGTCACCTTGTTGGTACCGAACCGTCACATCCACAATGAGAGCCTTCCCTGGCGTTTTAATAACCAGGTCAGGCCTCAGTGCTTCACTTCCGGCCCGGTACAATTGCTCCCTCGCAACAACACAGCCGATGTCGGTGGCTTTCTTCTCTATGGCATCCACCACGCGGTCGTGCCGAGCAATCCTGGGACCCCTACCCGCAGAGCACTCTCCCAGGGTATGGCTGAGAGATTCGTCTTTAACGAAACATCTCCTGCAAGTTCTCCCCACATCCGGATCCATCCGATGGAGGTACGTCCTTGTAGGAAGTACATTACTCTTCATCCTCAGCAGATCGATCTCCTCGCCAGCATGAAGCTCTTGTTTCCTCAACCAGCAGTTACCGACGCGATTGCCTTTAAAGCAGGCCACACCCTTCCCTTGTACAGGTTGCCGAAGCCACTCCTTCAACTCCACCACTTTTTGTTTGGCCTTCCAAGCCTCAATCGCAGGAACATTCGTTGGCCATTCAAGCCTCATCCCCCTGGCAAGCTCCGAGCACATAGCCATCCGACCCTCCATCAAAACCCGTCGTATAAGTGCGTCCCTAGAATCCTCCAAGACGCAGTAGATCCACCAACTTCGGGACACCCAAACTACCATCTTTCCGCCTGCAATAGAGCAGGCCGTTCGAGGTGCCCCTAGGAAGGTGGAAAAAGTCCTTCACCATACGGCGGACTACACTATCAACCGCCTGTAGCCTACGAATGGAGAGCAGGTCCGAAACAAAAAGATGGTAATAACCCGACAGCACGTAGTAACAAAGAAGATCCAGTTTCTGCCGGAGCTTTAAAGCAAGCCTGCCCACCCGTTCTGCAGCGTCAACTACCTCGCCAAGACCCTTTGCGCAGGAAACGCCCTTGGCAACACTAAAGAAGGCACCAAGATATCTTACTTCTTCTTCAGGCCTATAACACCTGACCAAACTACCTGCAACAAAGACCCTCGGCGAGACATCAATCCAGGTCTTACCCGTCCTCCGCACACCAAACACCCCACATTTGTCTAGGGATACACTACACCAAGACCAGCTTTCTCAAGATAAAGGGTCACCATGTTTAAAGCACGCTGCAAGGAATCGTTGTCGTCAAATAACAAGACCAGATCATCAGCGAAGGCCAAAACTGAGGACGATCCCTAAGTTTTGTTACAGTTTGTTTCAAACGTAATAGGAAACCAGGTTGGAGCATTTGATAAATGTTATTTTTTTATTATTTTCCGATTATTTATTTTCCTAAAGTACTTTACAAACTGTTCAACTACAGAACAATCAGTAAACCCCCCCTCCCATCGCCCAATGAGATAAGGTTGGTATGTATGACATGTAAATGAGATGTAGCCTTGTATAGACTCAGACCGGACCATTCCTGAGACATATGTTTAATTGAATCCCAACCATTAAAATGCATCGGTATCCACTGTAAACTATTCAGATCCACATAAAAGCAACAAACTTTTACTAGGATTTGAACCACAGAACTTCGACTTTGAAAATCATCTGTTTAACCATTGCGACGGCGAGTTAATCAGTAGTACATCAACCCGGTGGGCTAGTAATTCCCCGTTGGGTAATTATTTAAGAGGTACTGCTGATTTCATTTGAAAATAGCTGTGAAAAATATTAGATGACTGCCATTTTGGTTAGGGTTTGGTAGCCCGAATTTTTTTTTCTTCATTTGTTTTTAATATGCTTTAAGATATAAAGTGTTATAAATCATTTTATTAATCCGTTCAATTTGAGATTATTAATCCCTTTTACAGGGCTCCGTCGGAGTAATTCCTAACATATCTACTTTTGATACCGAAAAATAGGTCGTTTTTTAGTAAAAGAGTTTGGAAAATTTATATTTTTCTGGACTGGGGATTTTTTTTTTTTATATTATGATATTACGCCCTCAACTGCTATGGTTTATCCTTATTGTAAGATCGAGGAGAGCCAATCAGATGGGTAAAGATGAATCTAGTGTACTCGACCCTTAGTCGTGTTAGCTAAGGCGCTCACCAAAATGACACGAGAGTGATTTGACAACAACGTCACCGGGTAGCGATAGGTGATGTAAACATTACTATGACTTGAAGCCCACCAAACTGATTTTGTAGTAACTTGTGTCTGCGTACAAGAATGTTGTCTTCTTCGTCTGATGAAGAAACATTAGTGTTAGTGAATCTTATAAATATTAACAATAATTTTCGTCGTAAAAAGCGTTTTCTTTGCACATCCGTATTGGAGAGAAAATATGATCAATAGTATCCACTGCATTTCTCTTGCTGTAGTCTGAACATGTGTAATAATATAAACAAGGAAACTTCTCCACTAAAGATACAAATTTTATATTAAATTCTTGGTC
>JAAAKQ030235022.1:0-11202 GCA_010016005.3 Zanna intricata | reverse complement strand
CTTATTCCGATCATTATTGGAAAAACAAACGTGATCGAAATATCCGGCGGTTACTGTATATATATATATATATATATTTTTTTTTTTTAAATTGAATTATTATTTATCATAAACATTTTTTTTTACAATCCGAGGTAATAATTATTAATAAATCAATATGTTTAAGTTAAAAAAAAAAAAGAAATGGAAATGAAGTCTGATTTGAACCAATCTGCCTTACCCTTGTATGATCTAAATATTTCATTAACTAAAATTTTATTTGTCTATTACTCTGGAACAAATGAAAATAAGTACTACTTATGATAAATCATTTAAAAGCTCTCAATGAGGGCTTAATACTTCAGTTAAGAAAAAGTCCAAAATCCAATTATTTAGAATGTTGGGCTTTTTTGGTTCAGTTGATTGCAATCAAAAGGGGAGGTGTACATCCCCCTTTGAGAAGACATCCACCTTGTGACATTCCAGTCACCACACCACTCCTCCTGTTCCTAGCCCTGATGGGCTTTACCAGGAGTTGTCTTATTGACCCTCAAACTGATTACATATCACAGTCATCAGCCTGGCCTCATTTGGAATGCCACAAATGCAAATGCCTCGGTAAAAATTTACATCACTGAATTTTGACTCAGCCTTGGCCTTTGCTGTAGGCTTTTTTCGGACATTTCATTCTGTCCTATTTGTTGCCCTCTGAACTAGCAAACCGATTTCGCAGAAGCACGAACCTAGTTCTCTAATTTTAACAAGCTAACAGTGATTGTAAATGTCTGATTGTTATCGGTAATTTAGTTAATAAACACACCAAGAAATACGGTAATTTAGACCTAGTTCCCTTATAGGTCAGATTTGACCAAATTAGACTTAACTTTATTTACAATTTAAATTAAATTCATCACCGCATGAGATTTACTTTTATCACATCTGCCCTCATCAAGACGGACCTACATCTCGCAGCTGCATGGACTACCGTGCCCCAGCAGTGCAGTCCCCATCCTGCTGACAGTGATTACAAACCTAGACTGCCCTCGTCTGGAAGGGCAATTACACTTCAATTACTCCTAAAGGCACAATGTCTCTAAAGAAACTGTGTTGTGTACTGATTGGGGGAGTTCCACCTAATCACTTGCAAACCTTGAACATCTGGGAAGATACCATGCTTATAACGACAAGTAGAATCGTATCGTCTTAACTAGCCAAGTGTCAAAGCCTTAGTCTTCTATTTCTCGCATATGCCCTCAGGTAAGAAGTATTCTGCATGCTATGTTCCGCAGCCAGGATGTCAGTGGGTTTAGTGCCGGCGATCACGGAGACTGCCTCTCGTGATACAGTTATGTAACCTCCGATGACTGCTAACAGAAGAAGACACTGGGACCAATAAAATATCCCTATAACCTTGAAATGGGATAAAATGAACCCAGATGGGCCCAGTGTACAAAATTATGGCCTCACAGACTCGTTTATAAAGTATACGCATGGTACAGAAATTCAACCCCCAATCGGAATGGATGACTCTACGAACACCAAAGAAAGCATCAGTCGCTTTCCTTGTGACAAACTAAAGGTGCTTTTTGAATTGAAGTCTCTCATTAAGGATAACATCTGGAAGGTCGTTATCACGACCTTCTGGGTGAACAACTTGCAAGTGACGAGTCGTGACTTAAACAGCCCTTCAAGAACATCATAGTGGTTTTCTTTGCACTGAAAACCATCTTATACTGAAGACTCCACAATTGCAATACCTTACATGCCTGTGTCACTTGGGATTCTATTGCCTACCGCAAGTTAGGGAATATGTACAACTAGAGGTTACAAAAATTCTAAATCCAAAATTTCATCATTCTACAGATAATTTTTTTTGGATTACCTGAGTTATGTACATGCCGTCATGCAGAAACTAGTCAAAATGAATTCAGGATGGTTAAAAAGGGATATTTCTGTTGAAATCTGTAAACTGAAATTTTTACTTGTATGTGTACAAGGAAGTAAAAATCTATAAGCTCAAATTTGATGTTAAAGCTTTTTTTTTAACAAATATATTTTTAAAATACATATGCTTCTGAAATACTTAGCCTTTTTTTATTCCCATTAAATTTCTCAAGGAAAAACAGCTGATTTTTCAAATTTTTATTAAATCCTATAATTCTTAATCAGCGTAAGGAGTAACTAATAATTTTTAAGCATAGAAACTTTTTTTTTTATATGAGAATTTATATTTCAAACTTTCTAAACTGATGAGTCTTAGTCTATGCTAAGACTTTGCTTAGTCTATGAAGATTAGATTTAAGTCTTCCAAATTTTGTTTTCAGTAATAAGATGATGATGGATTACACTGTTTGTAGATTTAGTTAGGCAGCTATAAGTACCATTGATTACCATTTTTATTCATTTATCTTATTTTCCTTACATGTATGTTGCAAGAAGTAGAGAATACCTCCAACTAGAGAATACTACCAACATATAATAACCAAATAAAAAAAAAAGTATCAGTTTAGGCAAGAAAAAATCAATTTGGAGCAGTTAATTTTTTTCCAGTGATGAATTTTAAAATACATGGATGTCTATTACAAAGAAGCTCAATTAATTTACTTTTTACAGGTTAAAGAAAGACTAGAAATGTTAACCTATTACTTACGCCAAACATATTATTACTGTATATGGTGTGCTATTCAGTATGATGATGATCGTGATTTAGAACGCGAGTGTCCAGGACCAACATATGAAGACCACTGAAACTTACATCAAATTATGCCTGATTTTTCTTTTTTGTTATAAATTTTTTTTTTAGCTTTAGAATTATTTATTGTGTTTCCTGTTACTGTCAGCATATTTTTTTTTTTTTTTTTTTAATTAAATGAATAATCTGCTGAACATGTTATTTTGATAAATACAGAAATGTAAAATAAAATTATATATGGATGTAGATTCTAAAATAAAACAATTTAAACATGTACATTGATTTGTTTTTTAGAATTATTATTGTGTTTTATAAAACTATTTATTGCGATAATAGTTATCGCAATAGTTGAGCTTATATTTATAAGCTCATATCATTAATTAGAACAAAATATGTAATATAACGACCTTTTATAAGAAGTTACTATTGTATCATAGTACATTTTTAATAAAAATTTATAATCCAATTTGTTTTTCATTTTATCATTGTACAATATTCAAAAAAATAATGTAAAATCTATTACTTTTACATAATAAACTTTCACATTATTTTATAGCAAAGTCACAAAAATTTTTATTATGAAGTCTTAAGAAAATAAAAGAAAACAACTTTTATAGTACATCAACAAGAGATAGAGCAACTGGGTTTATCATTTATTGTTCATCATGAAGTACCTTACTGCTTGAAGAAATGGTAATGGGGCAGAGTACATCATTCCTGATCATCACTATTATTAAATTAAACACCTATCTCACAAAAGAAACCTTTGGGTTGAGGAGAGTAACAAGTAGAATGTCCATTTACCCTTACTTATTTGAACATAATGCAATTTTTTAAACACACCACATGATACTATTATTCTCATCCTTTAGTTGCTTAAAACCAGAATTAGATGGATCGATGTCTCATTACAGTCAATTGTATTTGCATATATTATTCTAAAAACTAAGGATTCCTAATAAGTACATTCAACAGCATGACCCTAGGTAAACGTGTAATATACATGTGTATACTTTTGTATGTAGAATCTACATATTTAATAAGAATCTTATAAATATATAATTTGAAATCTATTTTTTAAACTAAGAAATTATGATTAAGATGCTGAATAAATGTCTATATATAATTCAAAATAAGTTTATGTCTCAGCATTACTTATGTCTGACAAATTTCTTAACTTGCAGGCATGACTCATATCTAAACTATTCTTTCCCCTTTCTTTTAAATACTGTGTAGCCAAGTTTTATACATTTTTATTTTTTCAATTTTCTTTTTAGTATTATTATTTATTATCTTTGAGGATAATGCTACTGTTTGCATAATAAATAAAATCTATGTATTCTAACAATAAATGTACATATGTGACAATTTACAAAAAAAATTTCAATACTAGCGAGTTATTTCGAATTGTATAGAACTGAATGAAATGTTAGATTATAAAACAGTAAACAATAATCTCTGTCTGATTAAACAAAATGGCAAACTCTTTTTAATCCTCTTAAGTCACAATATAAAAATTCAGTTTCGTTTTCGGACTTCATGCTCTCTTTGTAATTAACAGATCGTACTTATTTCATTCAGATTCCATCTCATAGGTACAAAGTTTGCAAATCACTGTAGGTACCTGTGCATAATACAGTTTTGGTCACATCTTCACCTCAACTCAGTGGTTTCATAACCTCTGGAAGTATCAGCCTCAGAATAATGGGGCTGTAAAAGGTAAATGACTGTATAGATAATTAACCACACTTCTCAGGAGTGGTAGATCTGAGATTGTACAAGACTACACTTTATTCACATTATCCTCTGAAGTAATACCTTATGGTAGTTCTGGAGGCTAAACAGATAAAGAGAGGATGGATAGATATCTTGAAATCGGCATTGATGTGAATAAGACATTGAAACTATATATCAAGTAATGTCCATGATAAAGAAATCAAAACCAGGAAATCTTGTCCGTTCTAGTTAAGGGTGAGGACAAGTGACCAGTCCTGAAATCCGGTTCATACTGACTAATGGAAGGGAGTCCCTGACAGAAAAACCCTGGTCCTCCAATTTGAGCGTTAGGTGTGGCATTAGCAACTCCAAACTGTAAAAAGTCTGCACCTTGGGAAATAAGCAAGGAGCATCAGAACAGGACTGAATTTTATGGTAAGTAAAGATGGCAAGGAAAAAGAAAAGTTTTTGAAAATAGAAATACATTATAAAGTACTAGAGAACTTGAAAGTCAAAGGGAATTAAGGAATGCAGAGTAGTGGTTCAAAGAAGGGAGGATTGGAGGTGAATTCTTGAAGAGCCCAAAGTCTACAGTTCAGTAAGTTTTAGCAACAGGCTTTTTACACATTCCTTCTTTCCTCATGTCACATCAAGCATCCCATTATAAATTTTTGATACCGATTTGATATTTATTTAATAAAAACTGTTCTGTTGTTTTCTGTACCAAAAGAAGCTTATTGTGTAATTTTGAAAATGTTCCTTCAGCTGTTTTACAAAAACCTGATTTAGGATTTAAGTGAAACCCTAAACTTTAGTTCACAATTACCCTCCGTGATTAGCCTAAATAGCAATTTAAAATGTATCAATTATAATAAATAAATAATTTTTTAACTAAAAAATAACAAATACAATAAAAACAGCTATTCCAGTATGCTGATTGATCAAGTTATGCATAATTATATTACAAGACTATGAGAGTGAGAGAAGAAAAAAGTTACGTTTGTTAGTTTTTTCTGGGTGAAAAATGCATTATTGCTTGGGCACAATACATTTGTTGTAAAAACAACATTACTTGTAAGTAAATAAATAAATGTTAAAAATTGGCAAAAATTAACTAAAAAATCTAAATAAAAACACAAAGCTATATCACATTATTCATTTCAATTAAAATAATAAAATTATCTTTTTATGGTAAATGGCATATCTAGCTGAAATGCACTACAGTGAGTAAAATCAAATATCTGAATATAACACAGCCCTAAGAAATCATTTTATTATCCCCTAGCATAGTTCATATAATGATTAACCCACTAGGTTGGTCTTGTCATCACAAATCAGCTGATGTGAAAGTTCTGAATTCTAAGGTTCAAATCCTAGTAAAGGGAATAACTTTATAGATTTGACTATTAGATCGTGGATACCAGTATTATTTGGTGATTGGGTTTCAATTAACCACACATCTCAGGAATGGTCGACCAGAGACTGTACAAGACTACACTTCATTTACATTCATACATATCATCCTCTGGAGTAAATACCTTACGGTGGTTCTTGAGGCTAAAAAGAAAAACAGGGAAGAGGAAGCAAAGTTTGCATGTCAGCCTCTTAAACTCATGTTATAATGCTGCATAAAAGATACAATCCACAAGGATGTAGTGCATTGATAGATGGCAGTCACAACAAGCCCAAACAGGTGCGTCTGTTTGAGGCATCAGGTATCTATGAGTGATCCTAGCTGCCTCTGTTCACAAATGGCAAACAATAATCTCCTCTCTGAAGTTATTTCTACATGAGGAGATCTACAGTGTTCTTAACTGGATGAAGTTTATTGTTGTTGGTAGCATTCAATTCACTTTTGTCACTCATCATGAACCACCCTCCTCAGAAAGAAGGCAAAATTGTTTGAAACAACATAATTGGTTACGTAATGTGGCAAAGCAGGCTTACCTCTCTTGCCACACTACCAGCATGCTCATTGCCTGAAATTTCAATGTGGCTAGAAATCCAGCAGAAGTTCAGAGTTAAATGACATTGAGTCATTTACAAAATAGCACACGGACAACAGGGGATCTGAAGTATGTCACTAATTGCCTATAAGGCACTCATGGAATCTGACTGCAAGTACATGCCAAAATTTTTGGGCTAATTATATTTAGGGTCTTATTAATAGCTTACAGCTCTGCTACAAAAATACTGACCATGTTGGGCAGGCCAAAGAAGTGTGTTCGGCTGCCAACCACAGAAGATCAACCAACAGAATTTGTTTTTAAAGCTGCCCAAACTAACTATAGCATCAGGATTCATGCTGTTTATAATATCAAATTTTTCTCATAATATAACCAGATTTATGTTCTTTTTACGATACAAAGACCAATGCAGTAATTAACGAGAGAAAGCCGCCAAGGGAAGCGTAATAAACATGGAGCTAACATTGTAAATGCTAAGAAAAGGCATTGAAGAAGCTCTGAGGGCGAATGGAGCAGTAGTTCTTGGCTATTCCTGGTATCGATTCAGATGTAGGTTACAGAACATTGCATTAAAAGGTGGATTATTTCATTGCACTTTACTTTGATCTATGTAAGAGCATATCATTTGGTTGTCTATACCAAAGAGGTAGCTCATTGTTAGTGGTGATACATGGTTTATGTAGACTTCGGGAAGTAAAGCACTTTAACAACAACAATAATTGAAAATAGATCCCTATGTAGTAAATGGGGTAGAGGAAAAAGGAGAAAGTGAAAACATGTTGATCTTACTTTATTAATTTAAATGATTAAAGAATTAACATAAATTTTTTTTCACAAATAAGTACTTTTTCAAGTAGCAAAATATGAATTAATATTCGTGGTTAGCAACATACTAGACAGTTAAATTTTTACTAAAATGTTCTTTTTGTGTTTATCTAATGTAAAAAGTAAATTGTTTATAAACAGTCTAAAATGCAGGCTGTATTTTTTTTTTATAACACTTTTATATTGTTTGCATTTATTTTGGAGCAGGTAAATTATAATATACGCTCTTAAATGTATAACTAAAATCAGGTTAGTTTGATAAATTTGAGTTTTAGTTATTTTTGCACATATTAAATTTTTGTTTACTGTATTCAGTCATCTGTTTTATCATAACGTTACTTATTATTAAGAAAAAATTTCATAAAAACATAGTCTGAAAATGTTTCATTTTTGAGTTAGAGCTAACTAAAAGTTACAAATTTTTAATTTCACGAGTAATTTAGCTTCACAATAAAATCAAGTTGTACTGAAGTTCTTATAATTTAAAAGGTAAATTTGTTTCTTTTATATCCCAGTCATAAATGACATTTTTCATGCACTATAAATTTCCATATTCATGTTCCCACAAACAAGCTTACTTATTAACTTCTGCAATGAATTAAATTATAAAAAAATAAATGAAAAATTAATCAAGGGGACAATTTAAATTTAATTATCATGTCAAAATAATTAAGAAATGAAAATTCATTCCTCAGAAACTTCAGAAAAAAAAATTGAGAAATTTTTATTTTAAAATTGGTGGTAATATTTATATTTAAAAAAAAATAAATTTATTGGACTTTGTTCCTATAAAAGGATATGCTTCATTTAAAATTACATTAACAAAATATGTATTTTTTTTCAATAGCCTGTATTAATTAACTGCAAATTATCAGTAGAGAAAATGATTTGATAATTCAAAATAATATAAATTACAAATTCCTCTGCCTCACTCTTCACTCTGAAAAAACAGACAATAGTTTCAGGTTTCAGAACGCAGTGTAATTATACTAGATAAAAATTAATGTTTGTACTGTAAACTGATAAAACTTTTTTTTCTTTCTAATATTCATTTTAATATAATACATTGGTCAACAAATAATTATTTTTTTTGTCACAAAAATTATAATACGTGTACATAATACTTTTTACGCTGAATTTAATAATACAACTGGTTTTTCTCTATCATGAAAGGTTTTGAGTGATGAATGATCTAAATTTGTTCGTTTTTTACACAATATAATAACATACATGCTTACCTAGAAGATGCAAGTGTCAGTTTCTTTGCCATATTTCCTTTTTTTGTTGTATTTTATTTCAGGTCTATCTCTTTTAAGTGTCCAACAATAGTCTGCAAGCATGTTTGGACTTCACCTTCCCTAATATAATTTTTCTATAGTTGAAATGTCCTGATGGAACCGCTCCCCCCATGTTCATCACTCACTGCTGCAAGAAATTCAGTTGGAAATACAAAAAGTGGATTGCATCTCATGAGTCTGTATGATGTTAAAAGATCATCTACAATTTCTTTTTATTTTTCTTCCTCATGATTTCCTAAAAAGTTTTTGCAAACACTCTTGAATGATGTTCAAGCAGATTTCTCAGCCTCATTCAATTGATTGTCAAAGTTATTATCCTTTATCAATTCCCATATGTGTGGTCCACTGAATATTCTTTTTTTAATCTTAGCTTCATTGATTTTCTGGGGAATTTATTTTTTAAATAAGCAAATCCTGACCCATAGCTTTGACAAATTTCTTTGTGTCCCATTCACACAGAAATCAGCAATACTTCCAAGCTGTAGTCTCAGTAGAAGTACAATAACTTCTAAATCACCACAGCACCACTGGCATTTTTTTTTACTAAAAAAAAAAAATGACCAAACTAGTCAACAACTTGAAATGTAGTGTATATTTTTTTTAATCCTTCACATTATCTTAGACTGAGTAAAGCATCTTATGAACCAAGGAAGGTTAATTTTTCATAATTCAACTTATTGCGTTTTTAATACATATCATTTGCCTTCATTTGTGATCTTCCTGAGTGAAGATGAGATTCAGAAGTTGAAGCTTGAAATGAAGGATCACTAGATAAATCATCATCAGATTTATTTTCTGTTTCATTGTCACTTAGTATTATACTTTCAGGAGGTTTTGGCACTGGCAGTTCATCACTGTGAAGAACAGGTCTGACAGCAAATGGTAAATTGGGGTATTTTATACTATGTTTTGATTTAGAATCGATACCATAAACGTTTGTCAAACAAAATTTAACAGTCTGTGCAATGATCTCTTTGTTCCTTCCAGATCATTGGCACAGCGAATTTCTTGCATCTAGATCCTTTAACCCATTTTGAAAGATAACAAGTAATGCAACAATAATGAGGAGCCCAGGTCTTATCTTGGTCACCAACTTTACATCCAAAATAAAGTTTGTAACACTTTTTTATGGAGTAAATATGTGCAGTTGATTTTGTAACATTAACTCACTACTACTGTAACAAAAAGAGTCTGGTTTATTTACAGTTTCTAAGCATTGTACCACTTGATATCTTAAATGCATAAAAATTACTTAATTGTAAATTAACAAAGAAATACACAACTGAACAAATTTAGAAACACATCCGAGTGCTTACTAACCGAAATATGAATGCACACTGGCCTGAAACTGGCAACTCTTATGTTTAGCCATAGTTGTGAAATTTCTGAATTATCTATCAGTCAGCATGAGTCATTGCTGTACAAACATAATTACTATAGTCAGTTATGACTAATCTCTATAAATATCTGTGACAAATATCAGTTCTGTTGTACTAAAAGTCATCAAAAATAATATGTAATGATAAATAGGGCATAACAACAAAGCAGAGGGTGATAGAAAAATCCTGAGAACAGTTTTGAAATCAACAAAAAGTTCTTTTAGAATGTCAATTCAGTTGCTTTGTGACAAAAACTTTGTTGATCAGTGTAATTATTTTGGAATAATAGTGAGAAGCTTGCTTTTGTATTCCTGTGTAGTACCACATATTTATTCAATATATGAATACACAAACATAAATACATTGCATGCATATCAACATTGTTTTTATATTTGTTTTTTTTTTTTTTTTAAATAATTGTCATACATTTTTTGGTCTTTCTTTTATCAAATTAAACATTATACAAGTATTATAAGCACAAAACTCAAACATAAAACTTTTATTTAGTAAGTTGGCAGTATTAAGGATTAATCAATAATCAAAATTCATGTACTGCATTTGAATATTTTTGTACGCTTTCAAAATTGAAGATTACAATGCCTTTTTCAAATAAAAAGTTATGTAAACATAATTTTTGTTTATGGGTATTATAAAGGTACTAGGTGCAGATCATGAATATCAAGAAGTTAGCTATAGAAGGATTCCAAATCTTTGTTTCACTATTTACACACAACTGGTTTTTTTGTCATATTCATAATCTATTGAATCCCAAGAAAATCATATGGATAAAGGGCAGAATGTAATTCAGTAAGTACTATGGACCCTGAGACTATTAGTAGATGAATTTCATATTCTATTAGTTTGTTGCCCAGTAAGAGTATGACGAGCACTTCATAAAAAGCCCTATCCAAAATAGTTGAAGGAGATAAAAATTCACTGTGGAGACTTTCTGCTGTGAATAAATTATTGTTACTAATTTTACGACATAATTTTTACTTGCTAATAAGGAAATTTTGCAAAAAAATATCACTGGAGCTTCAAAAATCCCCACGACTCAGTAGAAAATAATTTCCAAGACATGTTTTATAATAATGTGTGGCATGGTATATTGATCAGTATTTTATTAGACCATTTACTTTTTAAAATTGCCTTTTGAGAAATGTGTTCTAATGAGGCAAGAAACAATTTTTTAACATGACATGGCACCTGTTTATTTTTTCAGGAAATTACCAATTATCTCTCCATCTACCGAATCATGAGACCTTGCCGATGGTGGGGGGGCTTGTGTGCTCAGTGATACAGAGTAGCTGGACCGAAGGTGCAACCATGTCGGAGAGGTACCTGTT
>JAAAKQ030235011.1:0-11202 GCA_010016005.3 Zanna intricata | reverse complement strand
GAACCTTAGAACTCTCGACTTCGAAATCAGCTGATTTGCGATGTCGCGTTAACCACTACTAGACCAACCCGGTGGGTCTTCTACCGATCCTAGCATCACTTTAGTCAACCTTCTCCCCTTATGATGGCTCCCCGAGTCTGTTGGCTTTTTTTTTTCTGAACCGGTTTATGTTCTTATTCTCATTAACTTACTCGTTACTGCTAAATTTTTCACTTTTTTTTGCCCAGTTGATCATCTCCATTCTTTTCGTTTTTTTTTTTTTTCGGTGTCGCCTATTTCATGTACATACAGAAGTTCTCTCTATACGTAACACTTCACAAGACGTTTCTTCGAGTTTCACTCCATCTTACTGTAAACACCGTTTCGTTCTATAAAATTATATTTTTTAGCCACTGGCATTTTTTACTTTTGTTTTTAATTATGCGATCTTTTGTCCGGACGCACATCGCTTATCGTTTCTTGTTCTGATTATTTTGGTTTCCCTTATGTTTATTTCGTACCGTATTTTGTAATAATACTTTCTAATAATTTTTAGCGATGATAGTTTGTATGTGCTCGGTAATCGAATGTTAATGGAACGCGAGGTTTTAAACGGTCTTGTTTTCTGTTTTATCAGTAATCTTATATTTTGAATACTACAAGGTCCATATCGTTCGGTCTCAGTTTCATATTTCTTTTTATGTTTGAAGCTATTTTTTATTTTAGTCACTCTCGATAAAACCGACGTAGAGGAGTATTTTAATATTCTGTGTTTATATTCGCATCGCATTAACCGGATATCAAAATCCTTTCCTGTACTCTTTGCATATAAAAGATTTCCGTTTTTACTGCCATCAATCGAAAGTTTTTAATTTTAGGTCCCGATTATCAATGATCATTCCTGTTATTTTTTTTTTTAATTTATACATTATTACAATATGATCTTTATGTAATTTTTTTCTTAGGCATTTTCGTTTTTGCAAATTCAGAAGTTTTCAGGGGCGTTAAATTTCTTTTCCATTTTTAAAAATATGATGTGTTGAACCGGTTTACTAAATTTTTATAAAAATGTCATTTTATGAATTGGATGGGTGATGATGTAAATTTTTTATTATAAAAATACGTCTGTTTAATCTTTTTATGAGACAAATATTTTTTTAACTGCAAAAAATGGATTATAAATATATATATTTAATTTGTGATTAATTCCTTCGCTTGTATTTGAAATTGAGAAAGCTGCCCACACGTTTTTAATCGTTAGTAATTTCTGCCTAGTAGTATAAATAATTTAAATAAAAATCAAAAATACAACTTATTAAATTAAAAAATATTATTTAAAAAAAAAATAGTTTATTATAAATTTTATTTCCACATTCGGATCGAGATTTATATAAAATCTGTTGTAATTTTTCATAGACGATTTTTAGACGAAATTTCTTTAGAACTTCTTGAAATTTTTTTTGGTAATTACTTGGATGATTTATAAATACATGATAAAATTTGATAATGAAATTATTTGTAAAACTTAGAACTGGCTTTTTAACGTAATTATAAAAATACGAAGTTTTTATTTATTTGTTTTGTGTTTAGCGTATAATGCAGGTTAAAACAAGATAAACATTTTGTCGTTTCGATCTTTATTTTACTTATTCTAGTCGTTTGGTATTCTCATACCGAAACCGTGGTTATTTCCGGCCTTGCCCTTAGAGAAGGCATCTGTTATTTTTCCTCTAGACCCTCTCCTGCTCTATTCTGTCGGATTATTCTAAGCTTGGTCTGCACGAAACATTTAGTTTAAAAAAATTGTCCGTTAAAAATGCTTGTTTTTAAACAGTAAAATAGCAAAAAAGAAACGTTCAAGAACCGTTTAAAATAGTTAATTCGATTGTTGAACAGTCATCATCAGTACTAATAGATATAAATTTGAAGTGTATATAAACACTAAAGAAAAATGTGAAAAAATAAATCTATAAACAAATACAAGTCAGTAAACAAAGTTGTTGCTTTTGAACCATTAACCGATTGCATATATAATATACAAAACTTTTGCAACTTGCTGTGAACAGCCCGAATTGAAATATACAGGTAATCAAATTATTCAGTGCATTTTAGGAGTTGATAAAAAATTAACAAAGCAATATAGCTAAGTATTGATTTTTTTTGAAACATTAATGTAGATGCTAGAGTTAATGATGACCATGAATCGCCGGCGCGATGTAATGACACGGGGGATCGTCAGTTGAGGATTGGCTACCGTGCAGTAGAAAGCAATCTACATACTATGGTTTCATGAAAGCGATCTGTTATTGTTCGTAGACGTTTTCGTTTAGAGTACGGTGTGATCCTCGTTATAAAACTATGTTAAACTTGTTATCAGAAGTTTAAGAATACAGAAGGTGTAATTCACAAAAAAGATGCAGGCAGGCTTCTCGTCTAAGAGGAAATTGTGGATCGAATAAGAGAAACTTTCCAGAAAAGCCCGGGTAAATAGACTCGTCGTTCGAGTTTAGAACTGCGAATACCGCAATCGACGATCGTGAAGGCTTTTACAGTAGCGCCTAAAACTTCATGTAACAAATTCAGTTGCCGGCGTCCGTGGCGGAGTGGTAGCGTCTCGGCCTTTCATCCGGAGATCTCGGGTTTGAATCCCGGTCAGACATGGCATTTTTCACACACGCTACAATTCATTCATTTCATCCTCTGAAGATATACTTAACTATGATTCCGGAGGTTAAAAGAAAAAAAAAAACAAATTCATTCTGTGCATTCAATTGAAGATAACTATAAATCACGTCGTTACAAGTTTTCTGTGGACATTCTTGATGAAGTAAACAAAGATAATGCTTTATTAGAAAAAGTAATTTTCTCTGACAGAGCTACCTTCTATGTTTCTGGTCATATTAAACGTCATAATTGTCAGATTTGGGGCAGCGAGAACCCTGGTGCTGTTCGATAAACAAAACGTGATAGTTGAAAATTAACGTTTGGTGATTGTTGACTGTTTATGAAGTGTTAGAACCATTATTCGCCGAGCGAACGGTTACTAGCGCTAGTTATCTAGTCATGTTACAGGAGTATACAGTATCACAAATTGAACATCGGTAACCCAACGTTTACTTTCAACAAGATGGTGCGCTACCACGCTGGAGTTTACATGTTAGGGATTACCTTCATCGAACGATTTCTTCAATGTTGAATCGGCCGTGATGGACCTGTTCCCTGGTCGCTTCAATCTCTTAACGTTTCATCACTCGATTTCTTTCGCAACGGCCGGCCTCTGTGGCGCGAGTGGTAGCGCTCGGTCTTTCATCCGGAGGTCCCGGTCAGGCGTGGCTTTTTTCACATACGCTACAATTCATTCATCTCATCCTCTGAAGATATAACTTAACGGAGGTTTCGGAAGTTAAAAAAAAGAAAAAAAAAAGAGTGTACGCAACGAGGTCGTCAGCTTCGAGATGTATATAATGGAATAACTCCAGATATTCTTCGTGATGTATGGCTTGAAATTGAGTAGTGTAGACATTTTACGCGCCACAAAAAGGCGGTCATGTGGAACTTGTTTGAAATTCGTAAGTGTTTTAAACAAAACTGTTTAAAATGCCTAGTTCAACAATAAAACGTGCATGTAAGTAAATTGGTTTGTTATTTAAAAAAAAAAAATTGTTTGTTATTAATTCCTAAAATGCGCTGAATAATTTATGATCATTCTGTATACTTCCCAGCAAACTTGTATCAAGTTAAGTTTTTTAAATAAAACTGTAAAACATTCTTGTCGCGTTTCGTAAGTGTTAGTTATATATTTAGTAATATGTTTTTATTTAATTTATTTATATTTACCGATTATGATTGTTTAACGATCCGAATGAGCTTTACTTTTTAAAACTTTTTCAGACAATTTAAAAAACTTTTGCGCAGTTCTGTGCAAGAAAACGGACTTTTCGTTATTTTATTTTGTTTACTTTTGAAAAAGTATTAACTCTTTTTAATAAAATTTTACGAAGAAAACGAATTAAGAAATAAATTAGAAACAGAAAGAAGTAAATACAAATAAAAATGAGACTATACAAATTTAAATAATAATTAAAAAAATATATATACTATAAAAAGAAAATTAGTAATAGTTTGGACGTCCTCAATATTTCACAGTCAGAAAACACACTGATTCTTAGAGTAAAAATTTCTGCATGCATTAGATTAATCAGTAGAGTCCACGCACAAGCATCAAGCTTCAAATCACCTGTGTGACTCGCTGCATCAGCACGTATGAAAAATGCACCACTACACAGTCATCGCAACTCTTTGTTAAAAATCACATATCCAATCAACATGATTCAAAAGTACGTAATGCTACCTGAATTCGCCGAACAGTATTGCTAACAATAGATACTGACGATAAAGAAACGTGTATGTTCCATCTTGTAGCATCATAACGAATCACGCTTGCCCCGCCCAAATCTTTTCGGCCTTTAGTTGTGCTTAACTGAAGATAGACTTGACCAGTCTTCATACAATTTTCACATGCACAACTTCAGATACACTACTACAGCATATCTAAGTTTCAATGAAATTGATCTAGTCGTTTTGGAGATTTTCCAGCCACAAAATTTTACACCTAGGTCTATAAGTAAATAATTATAATATATATATATATATATATATATATATATATACTTATTATACAGTACAGTATATAGTTATTTACTTATAGGGAAACTTGATTTTTACCCCACACTCCTTTCATGCGACTTAAAGTAATACCGTACTTTCTTCGAAAAGTTTGTAAAAAAGTTTTGTCTCGTTTTTCTAAAGAATACCTGAATTCTTTATTTACGTACTATGTACGCAAAATGCTTATATTTTCTTTGGTATACGGTTGATATTTCGTATATGAATTACTTAAAAAATTTACAGCTTTTTTCTCACATTTGTACGGGCTCCATTAAAAGGATTTGAAAACCTGTTTTTTTTAAAAAATAATATAATTATTACTTTAAAATAATAAAAGTTAATGAAAATAATTATATGTAATCTATCAATTATAGACTATGGTCAAAGTTAGAAAATTGTTTTTTTTTAATGTAATAAAAAAAAGCCGGAAATTAGTACATAGAGTAATAGAATTTACACTTCTTAAAATGTTTAATCGATTTTGCTTTAATCCATTTGTCATTCGGCTTAACAAACGGGTTTTTCGTAAGAGTTTTATTCAATAGCTTGCTTAAATAGTAAAAATAGAAGCTCTTGTATATTTAATCTTTCGTTTGATTATTAAAAAAAAGTAAAAATAACAAAGAAATTTCACTTCTTAGCCGTTTGGAAAAAATTATTTCCTAACAATATCGATGGTTAAAAACGTTAATAACTTACTTGATATATGATGTAATACCATCAACTATTTAAACAGGCCGTAAGAAAGTGTTATTCATCGAATTTAAGAAAGCTCGGTTGTGCTCAGGATAGGGATCGGTTGCTGGCTGAGTAGGCGCCTCTATTACCATCATGTCCTTTCCACGATACTGTCTCCCCTCCACTGTACTATTAACATTGCCGATGCTGCTTTAGACACCCGAGGTAATTTACACATTACCCCGTAATGTGTAAATTACGCATTATAAACTTTGACGAGTAATAATTTAATTAAATTTTAACGTTGGCGTCATAGGATTCGGGGACTGATATCATTGAAACCGTACGTGTGCATTTGATGTGGAATTTTAATATATTACAAGATTAGAGGTGAGCAATAAATACGTATTTGTTCGATCCCTTAACAGGTACCGTTATCTTATCTTTCGATTACTTAATTGATTTCGTCAAAAATTTCAGTACCTTAAAATTCATCGAGTTTAGCGCGTATCGGCTGATGGCAATCGGATTTTAGTAATGGTATTCATATTATTAATCAGGTGCTATTTAAATTAACGTGATGGTTATATTCAGTACGAACGGAAACTGTTTCTACTGAATATATCGTATAGAAAATTGTGGACGAAACCGATGTCGTTTCGGGTAAGTTTCATTAAATGTACTATACGATTTCAAATTTTGATTAATTTTTTTTGTACATAAAAGGATTCATTTAATATAGTAACTGTTGCCGCGATAACACCCAATTTCGAGAATAAAGTAATAATAAAAATTTATTAACAAATATTATGACGAATTTATTATTATTGAATGTTATTTTCTTTTTCAATTTTAATTATCGGTATCTCTGCTGTCCGGTACTGCATTCGAGCAGTAAAGGTTTTTTAAGAAAAGTTTTATATTTTAATGGGTTAAATTGTCAGGTTAAAGTAACAACACCAGTATATAAAAATTGATTTATTTTTTGTCCCAGAAGTAAAAATGTGTGAATCTAATTTTTTTTTCGCGCTGAATTCAAATTTCAATTTTCAGAATTAGTCTTATCACGTAAGGATTTTTAGAGAAATACTTTAATTTTACAACATTACATATTTAAATGTAGTCTTAGTATAATATAAGCTTGCCTAAAACGTAATAATGTTTGATTTTCTACGATATTTTGTGTCATGAATATCTCTTTATAGGGTCCAACAATAATCAGCTAATATGCTCAAACCTCTGAAACTTGCTCTGGTACCGCTTTTTCACATCCGAAATATCCTGATGGAACCGTTCCCTATTTTCATTGCTGACTACTCCTAGAGTCGGTGGGAATTAAACCAAGTGCGGGTCCAAGAAGTAAATCTTCAGTGAAATGTATCATCCGATGATTTTATAAGATTTTAAAAGATAATCCACTATTTCTTTGTAATTTTCGGATTTATAATTTCCTAAGAAGTTCTGGCAAATGCTCTTAAAAGATTTCCCATACAGCTTTCTCCACAACTATCGAAGTTGTCATCTTTAACTAAATCTCTAATTTGAGGTCCTTCAAGGATTCCTTCTTTGAATTTTGCTTCACTGATCTTTGGAAAGTTATTTTTTTAAGTAAGCGATTCCAAGCCCGATTCGATCCATTGTTTACACCAAGTTTTTCATAAGCCTCAGCTATTATATGGAGTGGAGGTAAATAAACTTTTTCTGAATCGACAAGTGGTGCACTAACAAATTTCTTTCCTGAAATTAGACCACTGTTCAGTTTGACCACTCTTTCTGTACGTAATGATTTTTTCGGTCACTGCTATCCCACTCGTAAACAAAGCAGCAGTAATTAGATGAAATCAAGTTGAAGATCTAGCAACAGAGAAATTATTTTCAAGTCACCATAGATATTCCACTGAAATTGTTCATATTTCATTTTATTTAGCAAACGTTTCATGTTCACGTAAGTTTCTTCCAGATCCGTAGCGTAAGCTAGTGGCACTGATGGAAACTCATTCCCGATGTGCAGAAGTACGATTTTCAGACTAGCTTTAGACGAATCGATAAACAAACGATACTCCTCTGTTTTGTATTCAATTGATTCCGTTACAAACAAAACATTATTACAAAAAACAAGTCCTTCAAATATAAAGAAATTAAGTAATATTGTCTATTTCTAAATACAGACATTTTTGTTTCGTGGTGGAGGAGTTTCTAACTTTTTAATCGTGAGCTTAAAATTCTGCCTCCTTTTTTGATAAATTCAGATATTGTACAAGGTTATTGAGGTCTCTTTGTGTTAGTAGATGTGTTTCATCAGACGAACACGAAGCTTCGTAGCTTGTGTCAACCCTTACATCATCATTATTCATCGCCAAATCTTTGTGTTGTTGATCATCGCTAAGTATGATATTTTCTGTGACTTAGACATAGGCAGTTTTTCACTGCGGCACAGGGCCTCGTAGCAGATATTAAAATTGGGTACGAAATAGTGTGCTTTGATTTTTAACTAATACCCGCGTTATTAGACAGACAAAAGTAACAATCGGTGGCATGATCTTTTGGTTCCCGCTTATTTTAGAATTGCATCATCCAGCAGTTATGACTATTGTATTGTTCTATGCCATTACAGACCTTCTTTCATAACAAACTAATCATTTTTAAATGCTTAATCAATACAATTTTTTTATTCATTCATGTGTTATAAATACGTAATACCATAATGTAATTGATAATTTCCTTAACGTATATAACACTGAACAGGGTACAACTTGAAAACTAGGGTGATAAAAAAAAAATTCCGTTAACATTTTTTTGAATTCAAGAGAAAAAATACGTATAGATTCCACATCTAGTTTGTTATTCTGGGACAAAGTTTTGTAAACCATTGTAGTTGGTAATATAAATATTTATAATATCTGTCTATCCGATGAAGTAGGAAATTAAAAAAACTGTTTCTATTACTTTAATCTATTTACTTTAACTGTAATATAATATAAATACGAATGTTTCCGCTCTTCACTGATTCTTATTCTTCCTAACACTTTGAAAACGGAAATTACGCGTAATCATTTATTATAATAGGAAAATATTGCACACATTATTCTGATTATTAACTTTTAAGGAGTTGAGAACCGACGAAATACTAAACAAAAATACTGTTTATTATTTTTTTAAATACATTTGGACATATGAAATGTTCGTTATTTGTATAAACATAGTTAATAATTATCAGTTAAAGATGTCCGAAGGGGATGAAAGGAGTTCGAACCCGAATTTAATTATTTTTCTATTTTTTTCCGGTTTGTATGTTAGACTCTACGCGATTATTTATAAAAAGTGTCATCGAACTAAAGTTTTGGACGGTGTACCTCATAAGGCCGTAAAAGATTGTGACCCTAGATAAAATTGTAATATAATGTTAAAAGAAACCTGTCTTGAGATTTTGCAATATTTATGAATAGATGTTTCTTACAACGCTCTTTGAAACATTAAATAAAGCTCGTAACAGCGTACAACCCGTAAAAGGTTAATCTATTATCGGTTTAATGGATTGTTCTGATGTCTGATATTCTTGATGTAAAATCTGATGTCCGATAGTATAAGATTAGGTATATAAAAACGTTGTGCTTAATGTTTAATTAAGTAGATTAAGGCTAAAATTTTATTTTTTTAAACATTTTGTCAAGTCGACGATACGAATAAATCGTATTGAAAAATTAAGACGTATAATCGATAATTTGAAAAATCTCAGTTTTATTTATAAATCTACTTTTTTTGTTTTTGTCATTACATATAGAATCTTGAAAGAAGTAAATTAATGAATGTCACTTCTTAAATTACCGTAATCTCGGTTTTTGTGTTCGACTTATTAAAATTTACGTACGATCATGTGTTTAAAACACGTAACAAAGCACCGGAAGTGTTCTAATACGTAAAATTAATCATGCCCATTACATATACTGTAAGAAATATATAAAACTGAATGCGCGTTTAAATCCAACTACTTTTTTCTATTCAATTTATTTCGTAGATTTTGTTTTAAAATACCATAAAAACTTTGAAAATTAATAACCGTATTTTTTCGAAAAGATTTCATTTTCTCTATTTATATATATTTTTTCGCTCGAGATAATTTTTTTTTTATAGAGCTACATATATTTTATTACAGATTTATGTCAGTTTGTCTACTTTAACGACTAATTTGGTTTTGTTAATAAAATTCGCTCCACTGAAACCTCTGTTTTCATGTGTTCTACTTTATCGATCTGTAGTTGCAAATTCGTCCGGTGTTGCCGAATGGATGTAACAATAGTTTTACTGTTTTTTTTTCATGGAAACAATTTTTAAAAGATATAACCTATTGTTGTTTTTCTGGGCCCTCCGTTTTTAAACGTTATAGATATTTAATATATATCGTGAGTAAATTTATTTACACATTTAAATTATCGTCTGTTGATAAGTAATTATTATTTTTTTATTATGGAAATTAATTTGTTCTATTAGTAGATAAAATGGATTAAAAAACGGTTTGTTCTTTTATTAAAAATGAAAAAGGAAAAAGACGACTTTTCCTATTGTGTCAAATTAAGCTAAAACTGTTGTGATGTTTAGTTTCATAGAGGCGATTATGTTCTTTTTTCCAGTAATACATTTTTAACTTAATAAATATCGAGATAATAACTTACTAAATATTTTTAACTTATTAAATATACACGATTCGTATTTATGGGCAAAACAAATCATCTGATAAGCAGTTCTTTTTCTAATCTAGAAAACTCGTGTACAGGTATTTTTAAAATTCACTTTTAATTTAATAAGGAAAAAAAATTAAGAACCGTTGAACCGATTGAAATAGTTCAATTCATATTACGGGTTCTTCAGATGTTCAAAGATAATCATACTGATATTAGACCTAGATTCGTATTATTTTTTTTTTTTTTTTTTTATATATAAAAACGCGTCCTTGAAGATAATTTGGTAGATGTTTATTGAAGTTCTTTTTATATCTTTTCTTATACTCCGAATTGGGAAAAATATAAATAACTAAACTTAAACCCGAATTATTTGTTAATATATTTTATATCTCACAAAAAAAAAAAAGATAAAAATATAAGTAAACAGAAAAATAATCAACTTCTGTTGTTATTTAACAACTGATTCTTTAAAAATTTCCACGCACTTCGCAAACTAATAAATTAAGAAATAATTTTAAGCGAATAGTTACTACGTACGTGCACGTACGCAAATAGAATAAACTTCTCTTGCAGAGTCGAAGCACAATGTTTGTAATAATTTTTCACTTTTTTTTTTTCTCTCAGAAAAGTGTACATTAATTCGTTCCTTTAATCATCATCCCTTTAGGCCTTTCTTATAGCGTTAACGCGTGTAAAACATCCTAGGTAGAAAAGACACTAGTTCGCAATCACTTTCTCAGAGCCTAGTGATGTTCACTATGCGGCCAATCCCTGTGGTTATTGAAGGTTTAAGGTTTGCTTTTATTTAAAAATAATGTAATACTATTTCGTTTAAGGATTTTAAATTCGTTATATGATACCGAATGGAAAAGATAAAAATTAATAGCGTTAAATTAATTTAATATTTCATTATCTTTTAAATTAAGATGTATTATACAAGTCAAAATGGATTATAACTGCATGTAATTCACGCTATCATGGTTTTAATATTTTTAAGTACCGGGTGGAGGAGGGGGGGGGGTTGTATTGATTTGTAAATATATAATTAATTATTATCTGATTTGCTAGTATTTTAAAAAAACATACTTCAATATAACTTTCCGCTTAATATATTTATTATATTATTTGCCGGCCTCCGTAGCCGAGTGGTAGCGTCTCGGCTTTTCATCCGGAGGTCCCGGGTTCGAATCCCGGTCAG
>JAAAKQ030234989.1:0-11202 GCA_010016005.3 Zanna intricata | reverse complement strand
ACCGTTAAGGTATATCTTCAGAGGATGAGATGAATGAATTGTAGCGTGTGTGAAAAATGCCATGCCTGACTGGTATTTGAACCCGGGACCTCCGGATGAAAGGCTGAGATGCTACCACTCAGCCCAGCCACAAGTCGCTTTTGATTTGCGAGTTTTTGGCTGCTAAAAGCTTCCTGTCTGTCCACATCTGCCTTACTCATCAGATTTAGCACCATGGGACATCTGGCTCTTCCCGAAAATAAAAAATGTGCTAAAAGGGAAATGTTTTGTCACCATTCCTGATATTGAGAGGGCCATGATAGAGCAGCTGAAAGCCATTCCAAAAGAAGCCTTCCAGAAATGGTTCCTGTCGTGGATTCAACATTGGGATAAGTGTATTGCTAACCAAGGACAGGTCTTTGAAGGAGATTAATTCATATTTAAGGTAACTTTTTTACTTTGTTTTTTATAACACAATTCACTGTATTTTTTTTATCACACCTCATAATTAGTTATTTTCTACTCTAATTTTAATAATATTTTGGTTTTTTTTATATAAAATCCTATATAGAGCTAATCAAAATTAGGAAGGGAAAATTTATACTTATAATTATAGTCATAATATAATACTTGTACTAAGATTATTTAGCATTATTTTATATTCTTACAAAATAGTGTTAATGTAATGAGTACAGTTATTGTACTCATTTTATTCTAATTTATACAAGATACTCGTATTAATCATAAGGTAAAACAATATAAATATTATTTAAATCATCTTTACATTCTTATATTTTCTTGATTTATAAAATCTAAAATGTTGAGTTTTAATGCTTGGGTAATGCATGTGTTTATTTGTTACAGCATTATTATGTTCATGAAATTTCAATTGATCTCAATCTTTAACAATTAATTTTTTTGTTAATAAGAACTTTCATTTCTTTATGTAGGAAAGTTTGGTTACTACTATTTACTTTAGAAAAGGGGGAGGGAGAGGGAGAGGGGGAGGGAGAGAAGGAGGGAGAGAGGGAGAGGGAGGGAGGGAGAGGGAGGGAGGGGGAGAGAGCGCACACGCACATGCACACACACATACTTGCCTGCACACACATGCATGTGCACATTAATTAATCTCATTTTTCAATCTAACTGAATAAGACAATGTTAGATCAAATTTGTTCCTGAATTCGATTCCACATGAAACATGTGAGTGTGAGTTGTAATTTAAAGGGTAAAAATTATTTAATTTTACAAAACTAATAATCGCTAAATAAAAAATACATATCACTTTTTTAAATACATTATTTTAATTATTCTTAAAAATACTTTACCTGTTACTTCATTTAAATTAATTCTAATGAGCAAGATATAGTCAGGAGCAAATAAACAAACTGTCGTGAGAACAAATACATGTGTAAACGTACATATATGTATATATTTTTTTTAATTATATTGATTTTAAAATAGACTAATTAAACATAATGTAAACTAATTATTCTGTTTTTGTTGTTTTAAAAAGTTCAACCAATAAACGACTTGGAAAAACGAATTGCAGAAGCATTTGAAGTGTTTGATCATGGAGGAGATAAGACAGTAGATGTACGTGAAGTAGGAACAATTTTAAGATCACTAGGTAATTAGCAAATAATTTATAAGAAAGTATAAATTTTTCATATGACAGGAAACAAAAAAAGTGGGAAAGAAGTGACTGAAATGTAATACGAGAAAAGTGTTAAAAAACTGGATGTGGACAATTTAATTTTTTTTCTTATTGAACCACCTTACTATTTTCTCCATTGATTATTTTGTATGATACTCTATAAATTCTCTATATATCTACTAATGATTTATTTATTTAGGGCTTAACTATATCATTCAACTAAAGTCTCAGAATGATGGCTGAGAAACAGTATTAAGTCATTAGTGTTAAAATATAACTTGGTCTTGAACTTTCTACTTCCATATGAAAGGCAAGCATTAATTCTCTGTACCATTCCAATATACACTATCCCAATTACCAAGAATGATTTTAAAGATGCACCATTAAATACATTTCTAACAAATGTTGGAGCTGCAGTGGTCAAAGACAATCTCCTACTTTAAAAATCAAAATAAAATAATAAACAAATGCAGTAGAATACCAGAAAATTTACAATTACAGATGAGTGGGAAAGATTATTGTTTGACTTTGTGCTCAAGAGTTATTTTAAATTTTTTTCTGAAAAAAAAGTTTTTAAATGAATTTTGTACTGTATTGTACAGTTTTTAATAAATTATAAAACTGTATTTTTTCATCAGATATGTATAGCAAACATTTTTATGATCATTAACATTTTTTAAATTGATTTAAATTATTTTTTTTATATATGAATACAAAACTGACCTTTGTTTTAAGATATTTCATTGTTTATCCAGTTATTTTTATTATCACAATTTGATATTGTGGTAGTAAATTAATAATTAGATGTACAGGCATGTTTAGCCTATAATTGGAGTCCTATAAAGATAAAATCAGTTTCTGAAATACTTTAAAAAATTCTGTTATATAATTGGATGTATGCAGTTATCTATGAAAGGTTTTTGAGTGATGAGCAATAGAAACTTGATTTGCTAGTGAACAGTTCTAATTGATAATGGAATTTTAATTAGTTGTCTTCGTTTAAATTATATTTTAAATTTACTTCTAAAACTTTGAATTAAGTTTTTCTTATACTATAAAATTTGGTCACTTAAATTAATAATTCTAAAATGGAAACTCCAACACAATCTTCGATTTAATTTTTTTGTTAAAAATTAAGTTAAAACATTAAGAATTAAATATTTTCTTGTCTAAAATATTATAAATTAACAATGCAACATTTTTTAAATTCATTATTTGAAACGAAAAATTTATATTAAAATTAAAAATGTTGTGGAAATAAATTTGAATTGCTACATTAATAAAAAACTTAAATTTGACTTAAAAGCTGATTAGAAATAAATAGTTAAAACAGTAAGAACTGAACCTTCTTTATTGAAGAATCTGAATAAAAGAATTTAAAAATTAAGTAAAGAAAATAAAGAAATACACAAAAAAAATCTCCATTCAGTAAATAGCTTTGGAATCCATTTAAATACAAACAATTTGGTAATTTACAGTTTGGAAGATAAAGGTAGTGATGATGCCATTGACTTGGTTAGAGGGTAATTGAATTTTTATAGAATATTATTGTTGCAAATGCAAGAAAGTGAAATCAACTGTGAAGAGAACGGGTGTTAACATGAATAAAGCTTGGTAAGTTGTGGACGTATTGTGTTTAACAGAAAGAAAAGACAGTACTTAAGTATACCAAGAAGTTGGAGTAAAATAAGAGAAATGAAGAAACTAAAAAAGATAAATATTGGTGGTTGAGAGGTACTGTTAAAATTTTCAGAGCCTGAAAAAGCCAAAGTAACTTTCAATCTGCACTTTTGACTTTTAATATCATAGGTGATTAAGCTAAATTAATTAATATTTGTTGAATTTTTAAAAAAATATGAACATTTTTTATTTTATATTTTTTTGTAAAATGCCAGAGTAATTTTGAAATATTTTAATATTTATCTGATAATAAGTTTATCTGGAAGCCTGCTATAAAAAATTGTATGTTTTGGGAGACCAAGAAGTGGAAAAACATTAGCAGTAAAAGAAAATGAGAGAATATCTTAAAATACTAAATTCTATTATTTTCAGATCAGAATGTTTCAGAAATAAAGGGTACGTATCAGGTTCATTTATATTGTAACAGGACCAATATAATGGACCAGGGTAATGGTTCTTCCAATTAAAAAGAAAGAAAGGGAAAATAATAATGAAAAGAAGAATCCAGAAGGAATTGAAAGGGATTCTTTTCTCAGACTAACAAGTCCAATTTTTGTAATACAGACACTTTGTAATCCAGCATCTCCAAAAGCTGTTATTTGACCAGAAGGGTTACTGGACCAGATTAAGAATTTACGGGAAAACGTAAGGGGGCGGGTGATGAAAATTATTATGCTTCAACAGTTAAGGGATGAAGTGAGTACTTGTTCAGCAAGCCAGGAACCAGCAGAGAGAGTCAGTAGCTCTGTGAGGCCATATTCAGTGTGGCTGTTATAATTTTGTAAATTCAAATTTGACATGGTTGCGATGGCAGTGATATCAATAAGCATGTGGTAATGAAGAAGCATTCCATTGTGGATATTGGGTGAATGCAGGAAGTGACAGGATTACATCTATTTATAAAGTGTAGGGTAATTATATCAGAGACAGTAAAATAAAATAATATTAAAATAATAACATTTTTATTCTATTTTGTATCTCATATATTCATTATTATTATTTATTTTATTTTCTATGGTTTTAGAATAGTAAATCGTATTTATAAAATATTTGATTTTTAGTTTGTTTTACTCTCTTAATATTAGTCGAGCAGCCAACACCTGACAATATTTATCTTGAATGTATGAATTGCAGGCAATAGGCCACAGTTTTTTAATATATAGATTCTTTTGCAGACCTTAACTGTTTAAATTTTCTATTGCAGAATTTCATAATCTTTAATTACACTTTCTAAATTATGATTTATTTTGTAGTTTTTTAAATTTAGCATCTTAATGTATTTTTATTTTAAATTATTAATATACACTTTAATCATACCTATTTTTTTATTTTGTAATTAATAGTGTATTTTGTGATGTGCACTGATAAAAATTTTACCATGGTTTCTCTTGATCCACCCAGACAATTCCCTTTTTTTTATCATCTATTAATGTATTATTATGTACCAATTATAATAAATGATTTATCTATTTATTCATCCTTACTTGTCTAAAAATTCTCTCATATTCAAAGAAACGTAAATGATTATGTTTACGCTCTTAAAAAAAGGCTCTTTTTCTTAAAAAATCAATCTTACAATAAAAATATTATCTGTAATTGATCTTACAGTAAATATAGTTTTAATTTATTACTCATTCTTAATTTGCTGTGTAATATATGATATTCCAAACTACTTGAATCTTTCATTCTTCATTTAGTTCACATATTATTCAGCCTAGTCTGGATGAATGAGGCCTATGCTGAGGTTTATTTTATTTCCTTTATAATTAATTATGTATTTTATGATGTTGCTCTGATCATTGTTTACTACTTATCATTATATTTTTGTTTCTCTTAATCCGTTCAGGTGAATATTAGGGTAGTTATTTTGTTTATCCATGGAACAGAATACTTATTCGAAATAGATTAAACCATTCCTGATTTGATCTGTTAATATATTATTATATGCTACTTAAAATGTAATATTTATTTATTATTTAAAAAATTTATCCAAAAATAAAGCTGCAGGAATTTATTCTCCATCTAAATCATTATATTATTTGGTAGGAGTAACACTAAGTAGGTTATATATATCAGTATATAAATGTTGTTTGAGGTTGAATCAGCACTCCTATATTTCAGTAAAATATTTTTCATTTTATTGGCAAAAGTTGGATAAGCGTGAAAAGTTGGTTGGATAAGCGTGAGATTTACACTATAAATCTCACGCTCCAAATTAATTAATTTTAATAACTTTAAAAAAAAAAAATTATTTGAAAATGAGAACAAGAAAGTGTACTAAATGAGAAGGACCATTTCAGTTTCAAGAAAAAGTTTACTTGTTGAAGAGAATCAAACCTATACACAGAATTATTAGATCTTGAAAAACATTTCATAATATAAAATGTATAAGAATGTTAGCTTTTAAGAAAACTGGGATTGAAATTTATAGAAAAAAGACTTCATTAAAGAAGACAGGAGCTAATTAAGAACAGAAAATAAAGAAAGGCAAGCTAGATTTAAAAAATAAAAGATTAGTTTTAAAAGTTAGATTTAAAAAAATGGTACACAGGAATATAGTCTAGCCACCTTAACTTTTTAAATTATTTTGTGTAGCAATAAAAAAAGCTAATATTTAGCTTTAGAATTAGAAAAATATTCTTAAAAATATTTTATTTTTAGCAGTGAGACGTTAAAATCCAGAAAAAAAAAATGTAGGTTTTAGGATTTGGTGTTAAGAGGAGGGCAATTTGTAGGGATCACAGATCCCTAGGATTAGGGAATGGATTCCCTATCCATTCCCCTAATATGAATAATAGGATTCATATTAGGGATTAGGGAAGGGATTCAGGATCAAATATAAATAACTCTATAAATAAAAACTTCTATAAATAACTTTATAGAAGGAAGTTATAATGCTAAGAACAAAACAAAAAATAATAATACTCTTAATAAAAAAAACACAAGATGTAAAGAGATGTGGAATCTCAGAGATTGGCACTGGATAGAAAAAAGTCAAGAAGTACATTACTAGTAAAAACTATAGCAGACAAAGTATAGTACAGTGAATTTTTATGAATTACTTTTTGTTTGTGAAAGTATCTTGGAAAATCTCACTTCTGACTTTGAGAAGGCAAAGAATTTTTTATTAAGCATATTGGATGTTAGAAATTTTCTTGCTTATATTCTTGCGTATAAAATCAAATTGATATGTCCAAAAAAAATGTAATCATCTACTTCTAAAAGATAATCTTTTTTAAACAGTGGTGGTCTTTTTCCCTGTTTCCATTTTTTTCATTTCTTCTATTTTCTTTCATTTTAACCATGTCAAAAAAACCCTTATCTGGTTATTGGACATCCTTTTTCCTTAATTCTTTAGACCTGATTACACACCCTTTTCTCTTTGTCCATTTGCTATCATCTTGTGTTCCTATCTATTTATATTTTATTTTCCATGTTTATTCAAATATGTTAAAAATTTAGCTTTTCAGATTTCAAGGTAAATATTCATTTTGACCATCTGTGAATCCATTCTGGCTAGTTTCGGCGCGTGATGTCTGCATGTACGTATGTAACTACGCATCTCCCATAACTCAAAAACTATTAACCGTAGGATGTTGATATTTTGGATTTAGGACTGTTTTAACATCTAGTTGTGCACCTCCCCTTTAGATTCCAATTAACTGAACCAAAAGTTCAAAATGTGTACAAAAAAGCCTAATTCCAAAAAATATTTGTATTTTAGACTTTTCATTGACAGCTTTTCAACAATATATCATAAGTTGTACTTATTTTCATACGTTCCAAGTTTTTAATTTAATTATATTGGTTAATAATTATTAACCTGTAATTGTAAAAAAAAAATTACTATAAATAATAACAATAAAACAAAATGAAAAAATATCAGAAGTTATTTATGGAATAAAATTTTATGTACGTTTCATTCTAAAAAAAATGTGTATGTATAATTACTTTAATAGGCGTACAAGGAAGTCATGTAGCGTTCACATAGTTTTTTTTTGTAAATTGTTAACCAGTTTTATTTGCCGTGAGATGGTGAGACTGTCCGACCTTGACAATAAGAAAACTGTTCACTAGTTTCAAAGTGGAAGTAGTCACTTTACCATTGTGAGCCTTTGAGCATGGTAGATGGATGTTATTTTTTGCCCTCTGTATAACATGTGTTGCTTTCATGTGCTTACAAATGGATGTTATGCCCAGGAAGCGTGCAAAAATTACTGCTTTTAAAGATCATACTTCTATGAGAGTGAGAGATATCGCTTCTGCAGTTGGTGTAGGCAAATCAAGTATATCACCAAATTCTAAAAACATTCAAAAAATCTGGATAATTGTCTCCAAAAAGGAGATGAAAATATGGGCGCAAACGGAAAACTACTCCAAGAACCAATAAAATTCTAATAAGAAATAGTAAAATTAATTCAAGGAAAACAAGTTCAGACCATAAAAGAGATTTATTGGCCTCTGGTTTTGAAGTTAGTAGTTTTAACTGTATAGGCTTCTGGAAGTTGGCCAGAAGGCAAGAAGACTAATGAAAAAATAATTTTTAACTCCTAAAATAAAGAAAGCCCAAGAATATAAATCATGGACGGCTGATGACTGGATGATGGGTAATTTTTGGTAATGATGTCATTTATATGTGGATGATTACAAAGCAAATGTGAGACGAAGTGATAGTGAACCTCTGAGACCTGAACATGTCCAGCAAAATGTAATTTGTCTACAGAAGATTGTTAACGAAAAAAAGGAAACGCACAGCAAGCACTTTCTGCACCAGTAAATGTATCAATTTTTTTACAACACTGATAACAGCGTTGGTAGCCGAATTCAATACTAATAAAATATGGGAATCAAAACTTGATGTATCATGAAATGAAACCTCAACTGAATCTGTAAATTATCTAAATAAATTTTTATATGTTTTTAAAGTTGTGAAATCCTTTTCGAATCACCTGATGACAACAGAATCCAGTCGAAAATATGAGGATTTTATGATAAATAAAAATTTTAAATGCTTTAAAATGTTTCTAAGTACTATCTGACACGGTCCAACCTACAAGAAGTAACAAATACTATGATAATTGTAATTATTGGTTAAAAAGTAAGTCTCAGTTCCAACTTTTGACTGGGCTTTCAACATGACTTGGCTCCTTGTCTTAATTCAAAGTTGGTGAAGACTTTCATGCTGAAAAATCAAATTAATGTAGTTAATTGGCCAGGAAATTCACCAGACTTAAAACCCATTGAGATGTACTGTACGACAAAAGAACGCATGATAACTAATGCTATAAAAGTGTGGTTCCATGATGATGAAGTCAAGAATATGTGCACTCATCTAGTGGAATCGACGTCAAAACATCTTCAAGAGGTCATTCTGCTAAAAAAGGACATGCTTTGTACTGCTACATGTATTTATCATTGTATATAAAGGAGAAATATGCATGAATAAGTTTTTTGGAACACAGTATTTTTTTTTTTACTTCATCTCAATTAATTTCCAAGAGTAGTATTACTCTCCTGTACCTAATACACATCCTAAAAAGTTTCAGATTACTGAATAAGATTATTTCTTTTAAATTACTATCCTCTTGCCCCATTCAAGCAATTAATAGTAATTTTATAATTATGTTTTTTATTTATTTTTAAATTTACTGTCTTATTCAAAATCCTTTTATTGAAAGTAAATGATAAATGAAGTTTTAAAAAATATAGAGTATTAATTCTTTACAGGCTGTTGTCCAAGTGAAGCAGAAGTACAAGAATTGATAGTTCGTGTAGAAGATCAAGAAACATCAGGCAGTGTACACTTGGCGCACTTCCTCCCTGTTGTAACTCAAATTATTACAGAGTATAAGTAGGTGAAAAATATTTATCATGATTTTCTGTATTTATGTTTTAAAAAATATTGATTGTTATTTAAATCACACCAATTGACTGATTAATGTAGAAAGTTGGTATATTGGAGTCTTATCAACTATCCTAGAATTGTGTCCTATCATGAGATAATTTTTTATCCTATTCTGCCAGATAAAAAGATCTCTGATGGGCAATAGAATGTATCTGTTAACATAATAAATATGCATTAAACTTAATTACAAAATAAATATGAACTGTTATTATAACTGTTCATAATAAATAATAATTACGCACCGCTTTGCAAATATTATGAGCAATACAAGTTTTCAAATTTTTAAGCTGGCTAGAGTGCTTTGTATTCAGATGTTTCCCTATTTTCTCTGTATTATTTTGATAGGATATATTCATAAATCTGATTATGGAGATTTTTTATATATGTATGTTTGTAATTATTGTTGTAAATAACAGAATTCATAACTTTTTCCAATTAAAAATAATCCATCTATTTAAAAGCAATTACTAAATAAATAATATTTCATGGAAATATAAACTAAACTATTCTGACTACACAATTTTTCTATCTTTACCAAACCAGACTGTTTTTGTAAACTCAATGCAATACTTAAGCTTAAAACTAAGTTTCTGTTGATATTTTTAATAAATTACCAAGCTATTTGAAAAACCTTCCTACTGATTTTTAAAATACAATTAAAAAAGATTTTCTTTTACGGAAACAGTAATTAATTATTGTTAAATAACAATGGAAATTTTAAATAATACTAATTAAAAAAACCAATTTATCTGCATCCCATTCAATGTGTAAATATATACATTATGTGTATGGTTAACATTGCTGACCATGTTGTAGATAAAAATCCACTGGTATTGACAACCTTTATATAGACAAATTAACACATTTGTGTTAAGTTTGATTTATTAATTTATTTTTAGCTTGTTGTTTTGTTATTTTTTTATTGCCAGTCTATGTATGTATGACTTATTGCTTGTGGAATGTTAAAAGCCTTTTTTATCAATTTTTATTTTGCATTTCTGCAGCTGATTACGTAATTCCTTATACTACACACATTTAATTTTTCTTGGTATACGCGACCACGGGTACGCGCGCGTCTTAGCGTGTGCTCGCTTCTTTGTTTTATAGCCCTTTTTTCATCAGTCGAATTTTTAACAACATGTGAAGAAAATGTGTTAATCGACTCAACATGCATCCATTCTTCATTGTCTTCTTTGTTCATCGTCTTCTTCTCAATCCTTCACTGTTAATTTCGTTCAAATTGTGTATAATTTAATAAAATTAAATAAAATAAAATGAAGTTTTTCAAATGTTTAATTTTTTTCAAGTCCAATTAAGTTTTATTTTTGTATTCTTGTGATCAACCACGCTCAGTATGTAAGTAATCATTTTTTTTATTAATTCTTGTTGACGTGGATCAAGTTTTTTATCTTTAATTTCTCACATAAAAAGTAGCAGCAACATTATTTTATATGAATTTTATTCTTCAAGAAATTTTACCTCATATTTTAGTCAATTGAAAAGACTGTAAAATTCGTCAATCTTACCGTACTTAATGAACATCTTCCTTATTATGATAATAACCTGTTTGTTTTAATTTTATTTTATGATTTTTTTGCGGATATATGAAATTTAAATCCAGTTTACAGTTTATTTACAAAATACTTTAAATTGTGGTGAAAAATTTTAAGTGTACTACATATAGATTAATTTCAAAAAATTTTGTTATTTAAATAAGTATACGCTTTTTTTTTTTTTTTTTTATTTATGTTTGTTCTTTTATATAATGATTATTCAATATTTTTCTTTCTAAATACTTTTAAATTACTGTTTTTGTTTTTTTTCCAAATTTTAATTATAATATTACACCTTTAATCATTATTATTTATTTTGTAAATGTCATATTAGTTTTCAAAATTCACTATACCTTTATCAAAATAATAATTTATACACTTTCTTATTTTTCTAAATACTTTTTAATTAATGTTAATTTAAAATTTAA
>JAAAKQ030234988.1:0-28470 GCA_010016005.3 Zanna intricata | reverse complement strand
CTCACAATTTTTTTTACCTTAATTATCAAGATTAAGATTTAAACTCCATCAGCAACTACTTAATCCGATAAATTTAAAACTTAATACAAAGCTTTTTGTAAAAAAAAAATGAAGTCTTCTTCATTTTTTTTTTTAGAGAAAACATTGAGGACATAATAATTTTTAATTTCAGTTACACGATATAGTTACCATCAACAAACTTTGCGGAGTGGGTATACTGTTAATACCTCATTAGCATGTAACTGACAGTTGTACGGCTTGTCATTGTATAGCAGTTGTACGGCAACTGACAGTGAAAAAAAAAAAACTAATTTTTTTTACAAATAATAATATTCTTCAAAGACACCTAGGCTTTAAGAAGAAAAAAAGTTGGAAAATAATGTAATCAACATTCATAACTTAAATTACTAAGGTTCACTTATTAGTAAACTATAGTAAAATTTGTTACTACACTGAAAAGTGAACAGTGACTATAAAAGAAATAAATAAAACTCCTTTTATAGACTAAATAAATAATAATTCGAGAATCACAACAAGAAAAGATAGAAATAATAAAAATGGATTCTCGAGGAAACAAGAAGTGTGTCGTTCATTTTGCTATTAAAATAAAGATAAATAATACAGAAAAAAGAAGAGTAATGAAACGTTATATTATTTGGGTGAGGTCAAGAAGAAGTTATCTATCATCTATCCTTGAGTTACGACAGTTTTTAAAAACGTGTAACAAAACTTGAACATGGTTTTTATTATAACGAATGTATGTATACACACATACATACAATCTACATAAAAAAAAGTTGTGCGTATGTACGTATATATAAAAACTTATTTTAGAAATAAGATTTTTTTTTTCAAAGAAATCAAAACTTTTTTACTAATTAAATTGTAGACTACACCTGTCCATAAGAAAGCCAAATTATCTTCAATCAAAAGATTAGGATGAAATAGGAGTAACAATCAATCCTAAAATTAGAAATTATACAAGCAGTAAACAATAGTAATTAAATGTCTTAATGAGGAAGAAGGAAGAAGAGGTGAATGTTATGTATCAACAGAGGGTTGTGCGTGCCCAGAAGTCTTCTTAAAACCATGGTTCAATACCCCTAATAAGCATCGTGAATAAAGTATTATCATAGGTGCAATTAATTTAATTTCACGTTAAGTAAAAGATTTTTTTTTGAAAATTCTGAACAGATTATATTAAAAAAAATGGACCAAACAATAAGACAAAAAAATATGCGGTTAAATTAATAACAAACAAGCCCATCGACTATTAGAAGTATTTAAGACAAGCCAAGAAAAATGAGACTAAGAAGAATGAAAAACCATCAGCTAAACTTGCTTCTTAAAAGAAATCACTCCAATCCAATTTGTTTTTTCCCATTATTTTCAGTACAAATAAGCTCCATTCCGTGAAAGTTTACATCTACTAAATAGACTACTTGTCTTGAAAACGTAAAGCTTTTTCAAATAAATGAAAAAAAAAAAAATTATATTACCCTAAATAAGAACCGATCATTATGCAAGTAGAGCAACGAAGTTATGTCAAAATTTCATAAAATATTGTTTTTTAAAGCTCACGAAAAACATGCAAATTCACTATGAAACGGCTGCCGATCTCTTCAAAAGAAATTTTTAGTCATGAACCGATTTAAGAATGATGTAATATATTTCACGATAACCGATAAAGTAGTACAAAGTAAAATCGTGATTAATAAATAAACCGTAAACTAACCTTGGAAATTAAAACCTAACTTTAAAAATATGTATAATATTACGTTACAAGATTTAATTACGTCAAACATAAACAATACCATACATTTAAAGTACATGGCCCAACTAAACATTTATTTTCGGCCGGAAATAAATATTATTAAACGATATAATTTAACCGTTTTTATAGATTGCAAAACGATATGCTAACAATTCTCTTAAATGATACGGAAACGTTTTTTTTTAAATTTTAACTATTATATAAAGTACTAATAAATTAGATTGCAAAACGATATGCTAACAATTCTCTTAAATGATACGGAAACGTTTTTTTTAATTTTAAACTATTATATTTAGTACTAATAAAGCATGTAAGATCTGATACTGAATATATCAAAAAACATAAAATCTCATTAACACATGTTCTATCAATTTATTATGTGCTACCCGTTTATTACAACAACAAAAATGGTTCTAGATCGATAGCTCCAAAAACATTAATTAAATATACAAGTGGTCCTCACCATCAAATAACGGAAAGGTTAAGCATTATTTTATTTTTATATGTGTCAAAAGCGCGATAGGGCTGTAGACAATGTTCCATATTTATAGCTGTAGTATATGTAGAATCTAGAGGCGGGTCCTCCCTACTAACTGCCTCCAGTTGCCTCCTCTAATCTACTCCTACTATCCGACATGCGGGACGACACATGCTACTGGTTGCCACAAAAGTAAGATCTCCAAATCATACACTCTTGAATCTATTATTTTTTTTATTATTGTTTATTCTACCATATTCATTTATTTTTGCTATAATTTATTTATTTATTAGAGGCACTACATAAATTATTTTGTATACAAACATTCTACGTTTATAATTTATAGTACGAATTAACCTGTTAATTAATTAAATTAATTTTTACGTTTATTATCGTACGAACTTATCATCTCGATAGTATTCAATTTTTTTTTAATAATAAATTTAATAATTATTATAATTATATTACTTTTACTTACGTAACACTATTTATTTATGAATTTTTCTGCACAAATTATTATTTTTATTTTATAGTTTTGTAAGTCAACAAATCTCAACATAATATTAGTTATTGAGTGTACGTGCTATTTAGAAATAATCTGTAAATAACTACGCCACGCCAAAAAAAAATACATCATAACATTATATAGGCTAACTACAAAAAAAAAAAATTAATTGTACAAATAGATCCGTAAATAAGTGAAGTGTTAAAGAAATCTTAGTAAAAGGAGTATAATTAATTATAATCATTATTAGATTTATTATAAAAAAAGATTATGAATATCTCAGGTATAATAAATCCATACTATAATAAACGTAAAATTAATTTAATTAAAACTTTAATTCTTATAATATTTTATAAAGTAAAGCAGAATGATTTTTTTTATACAAAATAATTTATATAACAGCTCAAATAAGTAAATAAATACAGTAGAATAAATAAATAACAGATCAAATAGTTAATAATTAAAGGAAAAATTTAAATAAATAATATCAGAAATAAATGAATATGGGAGAATAAACAATAATAATAAATACAAGACTAACATTTGGAGGTCTTACTTTGTGACAACCAGCAGCACGTGTTTCCCATGCCGGTTTATAAGTGTGGATTAGAGAAAGCAATTATAGGCAACTTGTAGGGAGGACCCGCATTTACATTTTACATACACTATAAAATAATGTGTCCCTTTATATTCACTAAACACAATATATAATAGGCTACATATTTTTACCAGTGCGTCTTATCTCTGATAATAAATTTGAAGTTTGATAATACTTCATTTCATAACAAAAGAAAACACTATTATAGTCACGTAATAACATATAGAACAGTTCCACTTGTGCACTACTAATCATTAGGAAAGGCGCCAACTAATCAATTTTCTTGCGAAAATTATTGACCATTGGCTCAACTAACAAAGTTGTAACTTTTTTTTGTTTGGTATATGTGTGTATATAATATATATATATATATATTCCCACACACACACATTTATCTTCTTCATTTTTATTTACTAAAACCGTTGATCATAAAATAAAACAGTATAAAGTCGGATGTCGTTTTTCGTTAGTTAATCGATCTAACGAAACAAAAATCTCTTAGAAACGAAAAAACTGTTAATTCAAAGTACCCCTAATTTAGTGAAAAGATAAGTTACTTGGCAGTTCATAGTAAATACCTTTGAAATATTTCACGCGTTTCACAAGATTATTTGTCAATTTAAGTTAATAAAATATGGTAATGTTTTTCATCAAGATAAAAGTCACTAACGTATAAAATACAATCACCTATTCTTTCCGTTAATGTAAAGCTAATTAATAGGTTAAGTTTCGAACACATTGACAAACATAACCCAATACGACTTAGATACAAAAGTACTGTAAAATAATTAGGATTGTTAAAATATAAAGTTTATCATTACCTTTATCAGATTTAGGCTGTTTTAAGCTTACAAGAGAAGCTTAAGAGAAGAGAATACGGCCGATTACTTCACAAGGCTATAATTCAAAACGAACAGAAAAATCTATGCTTTATTTATTTCCCTTATGATATTAATACTTCTGAGACCATTGCATATGTTACAAATGGAATAATGAATTTTTTAAAATAAAAAAATTGTACCCTTAATAAATAAAAAAGGTTGCTATTAAAAAATATCGCGGGCGAAGCCGCGTCTGGGAAACGCTGGTATATAGCTATAACTATAAAAAAACTTGTCCTGACTGATTCATTAATGTCTAGCAAAAACTACTGAAGCTAAATTGAAGAAAATTTGTTTACCAGTTCTTCTTACGGTGTAAAATCAGTAACAAATGACGAAATCAACTTGGTTTTTGGTGTGTGTTATCACTCAAAGTTAAAGCAGTAATTACTAGTACTATCACTAATTAAACAGTTGTGTAGATCTACAATACACTGAAAGTTTTTATAAATTGAACAGGCTTTAATTTTTATTTATTATTAATATTCGAACAAGCATGATTTTAATGAACAGAAGATAGAACAAGGGGCAGAGCTCCCTGTCTAGACGGGAACGGCGAGTGTAGTAAGTCCGTGGCGCAAGTAGTAGCGTCTCGAATTTCATCCGGAGGTTCCGGATACGTAACTCGGTCAGGCATGATATTTTCACACACGCTACAAATCATTCATCTCATCCTCTTTAGCAATATCTAACGGTGAAACCGGAGGTTAAAAAGAGAAGAAAAAATCACCACAAATTCCCTAACCACGACGGGAAACGCAAGTAACCATATAACGCGGGCGAAGCCGTGACGGGTCTGCCAGCATATATATATGTATATACATATATGCACATAATACGTGAAAGATTCATAATCAATCCCAAGCAAAAACTACTGAAGATAAATTGATTAAAATTTGTAAACACGTTCTTCTTACGATGTAAGTGCATACTAAGAAAGAATGTTTTGAAATTTCAAGTTTAAAGTTGGAACTTGGGAGTTAAAAGAGTTAAAATAGAGTAATAATGAAATTTACTATTTTTTTTTTTTTTTTTTAATTTCTCGGTAACTTAATTTTTTTTCTCGGTACTTTATTTTTAGTGTTTATATTCTTCGCGTTAATATTGAAAAACAATGTCTAGATTTTTTAAAATTCCAATTTAAAGGGTTAAAATTAATTATTAAACTTTTTTTCGAAACCCGGGCTATTTTTTAAAATTGTCGATAAAATATTAAGATATCAACCTCACTTTTGGTGTGCATAATCTTCATATGAATATCTAAAATCAAATTTCTACATTTTTTAAATTCGATCTTAAAAGGGCAAAGAAACGTAAAAAAAATGTTGAACAAGGATTGCAAATTTTCCCCATAACGGAAGATACAAACGAGATATTCATTTGATTTGGGCTTGCAAACACCCTTCAAATAAATATCTAAAAACCATTTTCGAGTTTTCTGAATTTTAATATTTTAAGGGATACTTTAAATTAATTTATTTTTTGCCGTTTTATGCTACCGATATTTAATCGATCTTTATGAGATTTTGAAACATTACGATGGTAATTTCTGTTTGTATTTCTAATTATATATTTCGCAAGCGAAGCCGCGACGGGAAATCTAAAAACCAAATAACGGGTCCTGTACTGACCAAACTGTTGTATTAAAGAAATTAAAATATACTAATAGGTTTTATAAATTGTTAAGACTTTCATTTTTATTTATCATTATTATTCGTACAAGCATGAGTTTAATGAACACAAGGGGGTTAGGGGGCTTTGCCCCCTGACCGCAGCGGAAAACGCTAAGTAAATATACAGTGAGAGAAATTCGGGACGGGAATGCTAGTATTATATACATAAAAAATAAAATAAAACCCCCGGCCTGGTGCTGAGGAAAATTAGTTGTCGAAATCGAGACTAGTAATCTTTTTCAATAAGATAAAAATGCTACCTTGATATAAGTACTTTATAATTCATATCATGAATCATAATTGATTCTTTGGGAAGGCTGATTTTTTTTATTAGGTCACTACAACAGTGTTGCAAATCATACTGTAAATTAAACATAAAAATACAATCTGCAAATACATAATCAGTATTAGTATTAAATTCTTATTTTAACGAACAACCAATAAATATATAACTGTTGTTTTCAAGGCCTATTAACGAAGACTTCAGTAATAAGTTGAATTATTTAAACTTTAAATGATCTAGATTCAGTTAAGTTTTGGAGGTTTCTTCTTCTATAAACCCTAAATAGTTTTTCCAAATAAATTAGATGATTTTCTTACATTATAATGAGTCTAAGATTATAATCTGCTAAGTATTGCATTAACCTGAAATGAAAGGTTATAACTTATTTACCTTTTATAATTTTAATCATAATACATAATCGGCTGAAAAAATATACAATTAAGAAATAATTTTAGCATTATTTTATTCAATACAATGAATCAATATAAGGCTTTTATTCACACAATATAAATAATTAAACATACAACTAACTTAAACGTACCGTAAAAAGGTTTTTTTTTCAACAGCAAGAAATTCAATTTATTTTCTTTGAACAACATGAAATGTGGTTTAAATTTGATAATAAAGTAATTTAAAATCCATATTACTTTTTCAATACGAGGAAATATACGAAAGTGCCGTGTTTAATACAGATGTTAAAAAAATAATACGAGAAACTTTTACACAATACTACATAAAAGATTTTTGAAAAGTATTAGACTCACTTTCTATGTGGTTAGAAAGCGAATATATATATATTTTTTTTTTTACAGACTATGATAATTTAGAACTAAAAATAATGAACACCCTTAAATTACTCTATTAATTAATACTGTGAATAATTTACTAAAAGATATAAACATTTTTGTTCTAAAATAAATACGTATGCTGAACAAATAAACGTAAAGTAGTAATTTAAAAACAAAAACATAAAACGCAAGTTTCGCATTAGTCTTAAAAGTTAAAATGTAAAGTAGTAATTTAAAAAACAAAAACATAAAACGCAAGTTTCGCATTAGTCTTATAAGTTAAAATGTAAAGTAATAATTTAATAAACAAAAAATTAAAACGTAAGTTTCGCATTAGTCATATAAATTAAATCTAAAGATACTTTTAACAGGTATGTATATCAACAGGCAGGTTACATCGTGACACTAAATTTAGATGATGAACATAAAAGGAAATATTTCCTTTAAACATTAAAAAGAAAATTTATAATGACTGACATAATACACTTAGAAAATTTTCACTTTTTTCAGCGTATTGCCCAGTACCGAATATTAGTACAAATAGGAAACTATCAATTAATATGAAAATCATATTCATAAAAAATTGTTCGGTTGGAACAGCAAAAATAATGTACAATATTAATAGACTAAAATGAAAAATAACTAAAATTAAAACTTACGTTATAAATATCAAAATTCAAAATGCGGTAAGGCATAAGGCACGATGTACACCTAGTGTGAGAATCAGCCGCGTGTTGTTCTGATGCGTATACAATAGCGTGTTTAACTGATACTACCCCTATCGATTTACTCGGTCAGCTGAGTAAACATTTTATTTTAATATAAAATCGTATAGATAGCACCACCTGGTAGTTTTTTATCGTCTAAACTACCCTAACGGGAAAATTTGATTTTTTTTGATTTTTTTGAAAAATTTTGATTTGATTTTTGAAAATTTGATTTTTTTTCTATCAATTTTTTTTTTTTTTTTTTAACCTCCGGAACCACAATTTAGTAATATCATCAGAGAAATGAGATGAATGAATTTGTAGCGTGGGTGAAAAAACGCCATGCCTGACCGGGATTCGAACCCGGGACCTCCGGATGAAAGGCCGAGACGCTACCACTCGGCCACGGAGGCCGCCCTCTAACATCAATATAACTACTTCGGCAAAAATATATAATATCGAATCATTACGTTACCAGTTTACATCATGAAATAAAAAAAAAAAATATTGCCTTTAAAAGAAACCTATCCTTCAAACCATTTGAAAGAAAACCTATTAAAATTTGTTATTTTCGGCGTTATTATTGTTAAGTTACAATTTAATTGAAGAAAACATGTAGTAATTATGGAAATTTGTCATGAAAATCATTCCGTTTCTCGCTTGTTTTTTCTTTAATATTTTGTATTTTAACATTTGTTATATTCTTAAAGAGATTATACCAACATATTAGAAAAACTTTTTTAAAAACAGTTTTATCTGTCATTTAAGAATAAATTTTTCCAATGGTCAATTCCAAAATAGTAGTCATTCTTTTAAAAATTGCTATTTCGGTTCATAATAAATGCTGCAACATTTTTTTTTTTTAATATATTGAACAATGTGTTTTAGCAGCACTATGATAAGCACATAGTTTCGTAATCGTAAAACCATTCAGGATAGAGGAGTTGTAGAAATTGAGGAAAATAAGAGTTTCAATTAAAATTGTTGGTAACCTCTGCGGTCTATTAAAAAGAGCAAGTCTTGCACTTGGTCTTTTTTAGGAGCGTCATACACTTTGTACAAGCGTAGATCACAGTATAGACGATGATGCTTGTCTTACAGCTGCTCAGTTCTATAAATAGTGCTCCTCCGCTTCCTAAGTGGAAAACATCATTGAAAGGATAAGAATCTAATATCCGTCAGATTATTCAACTTATTAATACAAATATATATATATATATATATATATATACGGAAATGTATTGGAATGCAAAATACTTTTGTGTACAATAATTTTTCAAAGAAAAATTACTTTCAGTCGCATAGAGGATTGGGTGAAAATGAATTTTCTTTACGTTCTGAGGTATGAGGAACACAAAATATCATTAACTTAAAATTGGGTTTCCATATAAAAAATTTATCATGATCGATTCATACTCAATGCCCCGCAGAATTATTGTAAATAAATCGATGAAAATTTGTATACACCTTCTTCTTACGGTAAAAATGCATACTAGAAAGGAATTTTTTGAAATTCCAGTTTAAAAGGTTAAAATGTAGTAAAAATTAAATTTACTACTTTTTTTTGTAATTTCTCAGTAACAAATAAATATATAAACTTGATTTTGGTGTGTGTGTGTGTGTGTGTGTGTGTGTGCACGCGCGCGCTCGTAAAAAATTGTTTAACAATGACTACAAATTTTCCCCATTTTCCAAGAATACTAAACGAGATATTTACTAGATTTGGACTTGCAAATACTCTTCAGATAAATATCTAAAAACCATTTTCGGGTTTTTTTGAATTTTGATTTTTTAGGAGGTGCGACGGTGCACGACGAGGCGCCTGAACCAACAACACACAGCCACTCTTACTGCATGTGCGACGCGAGGACTGGCTGCAACTACCTTCGGTTACTAAACTAAAAAATAAAATTCAAAAAATTTATCGCGACAGGAAACACAAGTAACCGTATGTTCAACTTATACCTTAACAACTTTATTTACCAACAGATAATATCTTTTATATACATCTTTTAACCAACGAATGCCGAGTAGCGCAACTAATTAACCCAAGTCACCGCTTTCATCACACCTTTTTGGCCAATTTAATAATAATTTTAGTATACTGCTCACTCCCAGACGAGAAAAAGTATACATGTTTTAGAAACAAAGAATTTAAACCAAAAATTCTTCACCCAACCTTCTAATGAGAAAATTAATTTTGAATTAAATGCTCATCATTTGACAATCAACATGATGATATAAAAATGACATAATCAGTCACTCGTGCATAGAGTGAACTTAAAACCAGACAGGGTTATTCCAGATTTAGGCCGACCTCCACGGCGCGAGCGATAGCGTCTTGGCTTTTCATCTGAAGGTCCCGGGTTCTAATACCGGTTAGGCATGGCATTTTCATATGCTACATTAATTTCAATCGTCATTCATCTCATCTTCTGAAGCAATACCTAACGGTGGTCCCAGAGATAAAAAGGGGTATTCCAGAGCCCACCGGGCTGGTATAGTGGTTAACGTGACATCGCAAATCTGCTTATTTCGAAGCCGAGCGTTCTAAGGTTCAAATCTTAGTAAAAGGTAGTAATTTTTATACTGATTTGAATACTATATCGTGGATACCGGTGTTCTTTGGTGATTGGATTTCAATTTCAACCACACTTCTCGGGAGTGGTCAACTTGAGATTGTACAAGACTACACTTCATTCTCATTCATACACATCATCCTCATTCATCCTCTGAAGTAATACCTTACGGTAGTTTCGGAGGCTAAATAATAAAAGAGAAAAGGGTATTCCAAACATTTAATAATGTTATTTCAACAAACAAGAACAATGCTTTGTGGTACACCGGTCAACAGCAAAAATGCTATCTCTTCGCGAATCCGAAAACTCCATAATCGATGAATAATTATACAAGATCCGTCCGAAGGTAAAAACCGAAATAAGAACCTCCTCTTTTTTAACTGTGTTAAATTTTTTTAAAACTCCTAACTCTTAACCGTAATCAATAGTTTAAGAAAAAAACGCAACACTAGAAAAATCATGTTCGTTTAAATACTGAAATAAAGAAAATCATTCATACATATATATAAATATATATATATAAAAAATAAATAATAATCTGTATTCACTCGATATAAAGTTGCAATCATGTTTTTTTTTTTTTTTTTTTTTTTTTTAAATCAGGATTCACATGATATGAATAATTTTTTCTGGTAAATTTTATGTACATAATTAACTAATACGGAATTGTTACTAACAGTAACCTATATTATTTCTTTACTGAAAGATGCTTGACGCTCAATTCAATAATTTAATACCTTGAGTCCTAGATTTAAACGTAATTTCAGGCATCTTTATTGTGCATTAAAACAATGGAATAACTTTCTAACTCCTACGTAAATAATAACAATACAGTAAACTAGTTCAACTACGCTCACTTCAGAAATACCACTTCTGAAAAAGCAGGACATGCGCTAAGCCGGCCTCCGTGGCACAAGTGGTGTTAGCGTCTCGGCCTTTCATTCCGAAGGTCCCGGGTTCGAATCCCAGTCAGGCATGGCATTTTCACACACGCTACACATCATTCATCTCCATCCTCTGGTGCAATACTTAATCCGGAGGTTAAAAAAAAAAGACAGAAAATGTGTTGCTCCTTGATGCAACAGAAAATGTGAAACAATTATACTACAATAAAAAAAATATTGTTTCAATTTAACTATATAAAAAAAAAAAAAAAAACAGTAATTAGTTTTTGCAGTAGAAGTTATCTGATACAGCATCAATGCATAAGGAAGATATAATGTTGAATATGTAATCAAAATTAATCATATGTAACATTTAATAATTTTTATATATTTACGTTGGCAGCACTACGTAACAAGTGAGAAAAATGTATGTATATTTTTAGTTAATAAATTAGTCTAGCCGGCATCCGTGGCGCGAGTGTTAGTGTCTCGGCCTTTCATCCGGCGGTCCCGGGTTCGAGTCCCAGTCAGTCATGGCATTTTTCAAACACGCTACAATTCATTCATCTCATCCTCTGAAGGTGATTAAGGAGGTTAAACAAAAAAAAAAAATTAATAAATAAATTAGTCTACACATCAACAATTGAATATTAAATATTAAACTACTATTGTTTAACTACTTTAATATTGGTGATTATTATTTTAATAAAGTAAGTTATAAAATGTAATTCTAAGATTATTCAGCAAGGAGGATGGTTATATTAATACAAATTGTGAAAACTAAGTGGCTATATAGAAAGTTAAAAAAATAATTTTTTTTTATTATTAAAAGCTAAGCAAAATGGTTTACATGAAAATAGATGATATTGTGGTAGCATTTATCAATGGGGATCGAATATTCAAATTTGAAAAAAGAATTCTCAAATTATTTTGAATTTAAAACTTGTAAAAAAAATTTTCTGTAAGAGAAAATGGAGATGCGGATAAATATTAATGTTTGGAAAGTAGCTGATACCAAAGTTACTAACTACATTTATAGTGCCATTTAGAATAAACAACTGAAATATATCAATGTACTTGATTCAGTATAAAATGATGAAACGGTTTGATAATATTTATTTGAAAAATTTACGGCATTACAAATAATATATAGAAATAAACTTGAAAGTATCAAACTAAATATTATTCAGAAGTGAGATTTTTTGTGAATTCAGGAAAGCAATAAATGAGCTAAAAGCAAGCAACTGGTACAAAAATCACTGAACAGAAGTAACTAAAATACATGTTGAAATCACTTTTTCCATCTTATATTTTAGTTATATTAGAGATTAAATTGATTTTTTATTCGAATAATATAGAACAGTTGAATACCTGAAAGATAAAATAAGGTTGAAATCAAACGAAAAAAATCAAAGTGAACAAACCGAAGGATTTTTTCCTCTGTCAGGAAACCTTTTCTACAAAATTGAAAGAAAAATGTTTTCATTGTGGTAAATCGGTCATCTGAAGAGAGGTCATCTGCCTAAATAAACAATGAGAATATGGTGGACAAAATCAAATATGGTGAAGCAACTGAGGAAATTGTTGATATTGAAACAGACAAGGTATAACAAACTTGTCAATGAATAATCATGGTTATAAAAAGGAATCATGTGTCAATGGAAATAAATTTGTTTACTGGAGTAAATACATCCTTGATTAATAAAAATAGATTAGGGTACGAGAGTCAAGACAAATTGGATTCTTGATATTGATTGTTCTGATCATATTGTAAACAATGATATCTTTTTTGATGAATACATAGTTTTGAAAATCTACTGTGGATATGGATAGGTATTTGTTGGCTGACACTAAAGTTTATATTTATTGGCTACAAGTGATTAAAATCAGCAGCTTACTTGAAAAATAGAACTGCAGCTAATACTACTGAATGTAAAGTATCTTTACTGAAATATATTTTGCTGAAAAGCCTTGTGCCAAGTTTTTAAAATTATATGGAAGATAAGTTTTTGTAAGAATATCAGATCAATTAAGAAAATCAAAATACGATGATACAGCGAAATTAGGAATATTTTTCTGATGTATCGAAGAAGGCTACCAAATTCTAGTGAATAAAAAAATAATAAATGCAAGACATGCTGACTAACAGAAAGAATTTAACACATATAGGCTTTAAAGATATATAATTGATGATAAAAATGAATCAAACAAAAATAAAAAAAATCAGATTACTGTAGTGAATGAAAAAGAAAATTTAACAAATGGAAGTAGTGAGTGAAGAGAATAAAATTATTGATGAAAATAATGAGATAGAATCTAGACTGTCAGTGAGACAGTCTAGATGGAAGTAGTGAGTGAAAAAGAAAATTTAACAAATGGAAATAGTGAGTGAAGAAAATAAAATTATTGATGAAAATAATGAGATAGAATCTAGACTGTCAGTGAGAGTAAGAAAGCCAAACAATAGGTATGCAAATGATGGCCGGTCTCCGTGGCGCAAGTGGTAGCGTCTCGGCCCTTCATCTGGAGGTCCTGGGTTTGAATCCCGGTCAGACATGGCATTTTTCACACACTACAATTCATTCATCTCATCCCTCTGAAGATATACTTAATTGTGGTTCCGGAGGTTAAAAAAAAAAAAAAAGAAAAAGTATGTAAATGATAATTTTGTATGTAATTATGTATATGTTAATTTCTGTCATGTAAATCCCAAATAAGAAGTCACTACTAAGCAGAGAAGCTGAAAATTGTAAAAAAAAAAAATAAAGAAATGGAAAGCTAAAATAACAATAGAACTTTGAAACTAGTTGAAAAGCAAAAGTTGTTAGTTGCTTTTTTGAAAAAGTAAATTTAAACATTATATGATATTGTTGCCAAAATAGTTTCAAAGTTGATCAAATAAATGTAGAAACAACCTTTTTAAATGAGAAAATGATCTCTAAAGTTAATCTACCAGTAAGTTATGAAGATGGATGCAACATGGTAGTTACATTGATCTTTGTATAATTGAAGAGAAACTCGCAAAACTTTGTATGAATGTTTCAATAAATGTATGGAATTACGTTTTAAAAGAAGCAATTGATTATTTATACCAATAACATTGAAACCAAACCTTTTTATATTTAATAATTGTAGATATCATTAATATGCAGTAAAGATCAGATTAAGATTTTTGAAGTTAAAGTTAAGCGACCAGAACATTTTAAAATGAAAGACATGCAAGTAAGGAATTACACATGAATATGTATTATGATTCTGAGAAAAACATTTGGGTCTGAGTAAAGAAAATTACACAGACTAATTACAAAAAAATATAATTTAGAAAAAGCAAAATGATACATTATACCAAAAAATTAATGAATATAAATTTAATTTAAAAATTAAATTAATTTTAAAATAAGTTTAGTAATGAATTTAAAATTAGAACTTGCAAATGAAATAGAAACTGAAGTAAAATACTGAAATTTAATATATGAACTTCTGTGTACATATATATATATATATGTATGTACAGGAACAAGATCCAGAATTGCTTCTAGTGTAAATTTTTTAAACAGATTTCAATATTGCTATGATGACATACATTTTAAATATGCATTTTGATTTTTAAAATATTTATATTTAACAAAAGATTTATAACTAACTTTCTATAAAAAAAATGTTAAAAATGAGATCATGAATTACTTTAGGTGATTCTGAATGGGCAGATGATACTACTGATAAAAAATCACTATCAGACAAGTAGTAAGATTGTTCATCAAAGTAATATATTGGAAATTTTGCAAACACAGTTCTGTAACTAAATCAACATTTACTGAGTACATAGCGTTATCAGAGGCAGTAACAGATGTTAACGTTTACTTGGTTTATTGAAAGAAATATTTAATGTAGAAATAAATAAACGTGTCAATGTACGAGGATTACTCCAGAGCATTAATTATAGGGAAATTAGTAACTTTATTAAAGAATCTAACCAAACTGAAAAGCAATATCATTTTGAAAATGGAAATTACGATAAAAGTTAGTATTAATGTAATTAAAATAGAAGATTGGTGAATATGGAAATTGCACTTAATAGTGTTATTAACACTAAATAGGAATGTACTGACAATAGCCAATAATGTTGATTAAAGCACCTCTTGTTGTTGCTAAACTAAATTGTAAGTCTAAGGAAAAACATCTACACAGTTTTAAAATAAAGGAAAAATATCATGGCTTAGAGGAATGATTTTTTTTTTACAATATCTAATTCAACCTTTGGTGCTCCCATAACTAATTTTGAAAATAGTTTTTGCCAATCATACATCTTTAGAACCTGTATTTCATTAACAACTTCATCCATTAAACGGACACTTTCAAAGGTTCTTAATAATATTCGCAGACGTTAGAAAATAAATTTCCAACCTAAGATAACAATGGAACAACCGTAAAACTATTAAAATTCCTTAAGTCCAGCCCATTAATTTCTTGTATAAGATAACAGCAATTACACAGACAAGCAAAGCTGCTTACCAAATATAATGACATGTAGCTGTCACTAAAGCAAATCTTGAAACAATATTTACAATTTATCAACTTAACCAGATTATATCTCTAAACACTGTTCTTCAAAGTTTTTAGGTACTTTTTATAAACTAATAATTCAGAAGATACACAAACTTTCATTTCTGTTCTTAAAGCAATCACCATATAATATTGAAGCAAGTTGAGAGCAAACGTAGATAACATATTATACGAACAGCAGAAAGACTTACTTCTTCGACAGAGATCATTGAATTTTATTTAAAGGACATAATAATAAAGAAAATATATGAAAAGAATATTTGGAAAAAGAGTATTAGAAAAGTGTAAAAAGGAAAGCAGCATATAATCACTTCTCAAATACCTTAAGTACTGTTAAATGATGGAAATTTGTTTTTCTGTTCTGCTTTTTTCTAAATCAATAGTCCAGTTTTCTTTTCTTCAGACTTGCGACTTGAATCTGATCTTTTATTTTGATATGATTCATTTTTATCACCATCAATTATATTGTCATTAAATCCTATGTTTTTTCTTTTCTATTTCATCAAAATGTCTTGCATTTTATATGTTATTTACAATAATTTGGAAGCCTTCTCCTGTATATCCTAACAATATTCCTAATTTCTCCTTATCAACATGATTGGATTTTCTTAATATATCTGGTGTTCTCACAAAAATTCAACTTCCATACAATTTTAAAAATTTGGCACTACGTTTTTCACAAAAATATATTTCAGAAGATATTTTACGTTCATTAGTGTTAGATACATTTCTATTTTTCAAGTAAACTGCTGATTTATAATCACTTTTAGCCATAAATATTAAAATTTGTTTCAGCCAACAAACACCTAGCCATATCCATAATAAATTTGCTGTTTACTTCAGCTATACCACTTATCTCATGCGTTTAAGGTAGGCACATATACCCTTCTTTCTAACAATCTGATATAATTTACATTCAAATATTATTTACCATTATCACATATTAGAATTTTTATTCTTTTAACAATCAAATTTTCAACTACATTGATGTAATCTATGAAACAGTTACAAACATTACATTGTATGTTGGGACATAAATTTTCATTTAAAAAAATTGAATTGATGCACCAAAAGAAATAGAATATATGAAGTAGGCAATATCTTTTGAAAATAAAAGAAAACAAGCCAAAGAAATTTTAGGAATGATTCATATTGATTTAAATAGCTCTCATGCCAGCAGTATTCAAGTATGGAGAAAGATATTTTTTTAATTGATAGATAATTATAATAAACTAACAATTGTTTACTGCTATTTAAATCAATATGAATCATTCCTAAAATTTCTTTAGTTTGTTTTCTTTTATTTTCAAAAGATATTGCCTACTTCATATATTCTATTTTCTTTTGGTACACCAATTAATTCAATTTTTTTAAATGAAAATTTATGTCCCAACATACAGTGTCATTTTTCATTTATTTTCATTGTTTACTAAACTTACATCTATTCTTTTATTCTGTTCATAAATAAAATTACTCGTCATATAATATAAATTATATTCCTTTACAGCAATACCAATTAATTTCCTATTTTGATTATAAATTTTAGAAACAGTGCTAAGTAATAGTATTTTATTTTTCTTATTGCTTTTGGAATAGTTTATTAAATTTTGTTTCATTACTTTTCATTTTCTTTTCTTAGATAAAAAACATTAAACAGATTCACTTCACTATTACATTCAAATACTGTGAATTATTTTGTATATTTTTGTGGCTGTTAACATAGGACCATCTGCTACTTTTACACCGACTGGTTTTTCCAAAACTCATTTCCAATATGATCAGTGTAACTACTATAAAGTATCAAATTTATCTGATTCTTATTTAATTTATTTTTATTATTATTAAACTCTGATGTAATTACTTCAGTAATAGAAGAATTAACACTGACATGAGAAGTACTTTTTAATCACCATGAATATTCGTTGACCAGTTTCTTGTGCCTAGACTGTTTCCAACCCAACAATTTCTTCAGCTACATAATCATCCTCTAATTTGTCAATCATGTTCTTGTTGTCTATTTCCATGCAAATAAAAATTTTTTTTTTCATATGACTGACTTCACTACAATGAAAAGATTTTTCTTTTGATTCAGTTGAAAAGACCACTTGAATAAGGAAAAAATGCTTGATTTTTTCTTCAACTGATTTCAACATTATTTTACTTTTCAGATATTCAGCCAATTCTATCTTCTTAGATTATCAATTGGTGCTTTCAACATGTATCTTAGTTACTCCTGTTAGGTAATTTTTGCACCAGTCACTTTGAGCTCACTAACTCCTTTCTCGAATTATTAAAAAAAAAAATCACTTGTGAAAAATGTCAGAGTTTGGTACCACAAGATTATTTCTATATATTATTTGTAATCCAGTGGATTCTTTAAAATAAATTTTATCAAACTTTATCCTAATTTTAAACACTGAATCAAGTTCATTGATACATTTCAGTGGTTTACTCAAGATGACACTATATATATAGAGTTCATAGTTCCAATAACAACTGCTTTCCAAACCACAATATTATACTCATCTGCTTTTGCTCTAATAGCAGTGTGTTTTTTCAGTTTCTAACTAAAAAGGTTTGAGAAATTTTTCATCATCTATTTTCATGCCATTTTGCTTAGCTTTTAATAATTATCTTTTTTCTTTTAGAAGTTTTCTTCTTTTTAACTTTCAACAATTACATACTTTCATACCCTTTTATTAATACAGCTATGCTCTGCTACCATATTAGAATAACTGTTGAATAACCACAAGAATTAGATTGTAATATTTACAATATTAAATTAATCACCAACTGTATAGAGTTATTTTATTTATTCGAAATGAAAAAAAAACCAAAGTAACCTACAGTAGTTAGTCAAATTACAATAATTAATATTTGTTGATGGGAACCATTTCACTGTTTTATTAAGACTGAAATTATCTTTTTCTCATGTTACATATCATTGCCAACATAGATATATACAGATTTATTAAATATTACACATTCAACACATGTGACCCTGACATGACTGTAGTGCAGGTAAAAAGATTATTATCTCCATGAAAATAATAGTGAAGTTATCAGAACATTTTAAAATGACGACATGGGAAAACCAAGGAATTACATAGGAATAAGTATGAGTCTGGGAAAACCATTTTCAGAATTAGTTTTGGCAGCACCAATGGTTGAATTAGATAATGTATGAGAAACATAATTTCTTATAGGACTTTTTATGATATTTAGTTTAAAAGAACACGATATAAAAATATGAGCTATTAAATTAATTGCCGAATTTCAACTGCAAACAGCGAACATTAGGTATAAAGGTAATGATGATATATCAGTTATTGTTCTCACATATAATTAATCAAGGGTGAAAAATACAATCAACAAAATGCCAAAAACATTGCATAACTGGATTTCAGAATAAAATATATACTCTGATATCAGTTATATTTTTATTTTTTTGATAAAACTATTTGACTGCCAAAAATTATCTTAATTTATTAGCATCATAAAATTGCATCAGTTCAGCATGATTTTATTGTTTAGAAATGCAGCTGGATGACATTTACAATCAGCCTCTTCACTATGAAATTTTTTGCATCAATAATCATATTTATTAATAAATTGATATGAAAGATTTTCTATAAAAAAAACCTTAAAAAAATTTTGATTGGAGTTGAGGAGATACTATCTGAATCTGAATACAATTTCAGTGAAGATTCTGCCACGTGATCCATTTTCTTTAGATCATAAGTAATAACAGATATCCTCTATGTCATCAACATCATCATCATCAGACTCTGATTTTGAGAAAATAAATAACCAGATGCTTGATTCAGGTTTTCAACATTTACAAGCACAAGAAAAAACAAATCAATGTCTTATTACCATCCAGCCCATCTATAAGTAAATGAACTAATAATATAAGTGATGAAAATGATGAACTAATACAGCACATAGTATTTTAAAATAATCTTTACACAACACAGCATAATCTTTATGCAAACTAATCTTTGCACTTGGCTTTTGACTAATTTGGCTTTTTCTAGGAATGAATTTACATATGGGGATGAAACAACTTCTGAGCAACTGTTACTATGATCATCAAAACCAAATTTCTTCAATTATTAAATATCCCATCTTATGATTGTGAATAGGTTAAGTTGGTTACTCAGTCATTTACATTTTCATGACAACTCCTTGGAATCAAATCGAAATGAAGTAGGTTATGAGCAATTATACATGATAAGACCGATAATTACATTAAAAAAGCATGTATTATAACAAAGCATATAGCTATCATCCTCAACAAAAGCTTGTAGTTGATGGAAGTGGTGAAATTTGAAGGCACAATCACTATAAAATAATACTTAAAAAGACAAGCCTATAGAATGTGAATTCAAGATCTGGAAGCTTTGTGATCTGAAAGGCTACAATGAAGTTTACACTGGTAAGAAAGATAGTATGACACAAACTAGGGTTTGCATCTCAAGTAGTGCTTGATTTTTGTAGAGATTTTTGTAATAAAATTTATCAACTTTTCATAGACTACTTTTTTCAATGGTTATGGACCATATGGTTATAGCTTGTGGTACATTCCATCCTACAAGGAAGCATTAACCCAAATTGAAAAATGAAAAGACAAGATGAGATTAAACAAAAAAGACAACTGACTGAATAACTATGAAACATTGGATGGGCAAAAAATTGTAAACTTTCTTTCAAGTTAACATGATCCATATGATGTCATGTCTGTGAAAACGAGACTAAAGGATGGACGTTCAACTGTTAATCCTTGCCCAAAACTACTGAATGATTGTAATCTTAATATGAATTTTGTTAACAAAATTTGACCATCAAAAAGAGAACAACCAAACTGACAGAAAAAGTAAAATAAAGTATTGTATTTGCATTACTTTTTCATCATTTTGTTTATTCCATTTAATTTGGCAAGCTAACAAATAAAAACTTTCACCAGGCTGTATATCATGGATTAAGAGATAAATATTTCATCAGATCTGAAAAATTTCAAAAAAGATCAGTTGAAATAAAACGGCACAGACCTCTCACATGACTAAAAATACCAGGTTGAAATCAGCTTGTCATCAACCGTAAGATCCTTATCCAATTACATGCAAAATTTAGTACAAAGAATAATCCTGTTTACACAAAAATGGATGTATTCAACATATGATATTCCTCTCCATTTGTATAAAGACAAAAACTCTTTTAAAAAATTCCATAAAAAATAAAGTTAAGATGTAAATTGTTGATGTAAGAAAGTTTTATGCATTTATATATTTTTTAATTTCTACTATTAAGTTAGTTTACATACAATAACAAATGCTGAAGTGAAACACAAATGCATGATGGTTAGTAGCATTACTCACCTCACCATATATATTTTTTTAAATTTCAGCTGTATTTTACTAAGAATAAAATGTCATTTTATGGAATAAAACTATTATTCTCATGAAAAATATGAAATTCATTTTTTTGGCTCTCTTTTTCAGTCAGGTAATGCTTTTTTAAGCATTACTTATGAATGTAAAGGTCAGAAAATTCTTCTAATCATTATGCTTTCAAAAATTATTTAAATCTCGTCTATTAAGTGAAATACTTTTCCTTTTAAATTAATTTTAATTTTGGTAAGAAAGATATCGAGAAGCCTATCAAATGTTCAAGAAGGGAGGGGGGAACGGACACCTGACAGTCGTTGGTTTGTGCTCCCTATACACATTAAAGCGGTGTCACTCTTATTCGATAAAAGGAGCAAAAAGTTTCAAGGCGCATTCCAAGTTTCCCCATAACTTTCGCTGGTAACTAGGTTACCCGTATGAAAAGTCTAAAGCTTTATAGGCACCTTGAATCGTCTGGCAATTATAATCCACTTTTCACGGACTTTGCAACGTCTGATTCGATGATACCTGTTTATAAATCAACAAAACCCAGTTTTAAGATACGATAACTCCTTGTAGTTTTTTCGGAGTTTGAAAAGAAGTTTAACACGTAATTTTTGATTCTTCAAATCAATTATGTCGAATATCGTGAAACAAAAACTGAATTCCATAACAATAATCGATAGAAGAGTTCCATAGCGATAGAAGAGGAGGCACCTGGCGGTGTAATTAAGTACTATGTACCACTTATCTTTTAAGCGGGAAATATTAATTGTGTGAATTGAATAGAATGGTGTATACCTTTGTAGTTGTAAGAAATGGGCCAAAAGTAAAACTTACTGTCACTATCTACCCGTTATTTGCTCTCATTTTCACGTTATTACGATATGGTCAGTGTTACCAACATTAAGTCATTCTATTTAATCAAACTGAATTCGAACTCGAAGACTTCAGAATTAGAGTTAGACAATATTATACATGGATGTAGACATTAAATTATTGACTGAAATTTCATCTGCAACCCTTCGGTAAATTAGGAACTGCTAATTTAGATTGAAATAATATTCGCATTTACCATTTGCAAATTATTTTGTGACTTTTATAAGGTTAACAATATAATTAATTTTTAAAGCTTATATAAAAAGAACTAGGTAGATTCAACAAAAATAAAGTAGCATCTTCTTACGCAAAAAAAGTCGGTAAACAGTAGAACAATTTTTTCGTCTTCGCCGAAAAGTGCTCCGGTTTCCGAGGACTTCGTCCTCGATAGAGTACCATTTAGGAGAAAATAAAGTGGAACATTAAAGTATGTAAAATGCGGGAAATGAATTATGTAATAGAATTATTCCACCGATTGAGACAAATTTAGAGACACGGGACCTATGGGGATCGTCTATCTCTACCCTCTTAACTGAAATTTTAACCAAAATTAAATTGCATCAATGATCCACATTTAGAAAGAATCGAACAAGAATTAATAGAACTCTATTAATTCAGTCTAAAGATATGAAGTTAAACGATAATAATTAACGGGGGGGGGAACCAGAAAATTGGGCTTTCCTCCGCACCTGAATGAAATTGCCCAGATATACATATTGATTATTATTACCAAAGTAAGTGGCCTAGGATCATGAAATTAGTTAAAGAACGTGAATTGAGTCCACAAAGACAAAAAAAAAGTGTGGGGAACAAAAAACGGGTTTGTCTTCCAATCTCTTTGTGGTACATTTGAATAACACTAAACATTATCAGAATCCTGCGCTACCTAAGTGAAATTAAATTTGTGAAAAAAGCTGACAACACAACTGTTTTTGATGCACGGCTTACACACACGCGCGCGCGCGCGCGTGTGCACGCACACACACCTTAATTGATTTTTCCGTTTATTTAATTTTTTTAAAAATCGCGCACGCATACCATATTTAATTCACACGGGTTTGACGGTACTAGCGGCGATGGTCGGCACTAACTAAACTAATGTAATTTTACAACTTACATAGAACAAATTTCGCTCAGTTACCGAACCAACCAGGCGACTGAGTTCGAGACCCAGCCAAACCAAGCTACTTTTTCTACACTTTATATATTATTAATTTATTTAATTCTATAGTTTACCAGTGACATCATAACATAGCAGGCGATTACAACAGCTGTAAGTCAGTGCTACCAACCTTTGAAATATTAACTAAATTAAATACAATAAATAATTTTAAATTTAAAGTGTAAAAAATAATTTGGTTGGCAACCCTGTGGAATTTCAAATTTCCCGGTCCAAAAGGGCGAGGAAAAAGAGAATTTTCCACAGGGAAAAAGGGAATCTCCAAGTGACGGATTGCAAAATTAGCCTCCTTGTGGTGAAAGGGGTACAATTAACGCAATATGCCCACTAGCCACTAGTTTCGAGCATTTTTAGGGGTAGGGGGCGATTGTGCACATATTATTTTTTAATTATTAACAAATATGCCAAAGAAAAATATGACTTTAATTAAGCGAAATCTCAAGATATTGAGGGTGGCCTTGCTTCACAGCCTCACCCCTTGACCTTGAAAATTTAACGGCATCAGTGCCCCATACATAAAAGTAATGTGACCAAGTTTGGTCGTAATTAATCCAAGTAGTTCTGGAGATATTAAATGATTTAAGGGCTAATACCGGGCACACACACGTACATACGAACATTAATATCCAGAAAATTTCCATCCGGTTTTTTGGCTTTTTCGGTTCCTTAGGTGTCAAAACGTCAAGACCTGGTAATAATCGCACATGCCCAAATTCACCGATTGTAATATTTCCCTTCTAGAACTACAGGGCAATCTAGATGGGAAAATAACATTTATTTACCCTTTTGAGTAAAATTTTAAGATACGGAAGAACCGTCTAGATCAATTGCGATTAAAATTAGATGACATCAATGCTCCATACACAAAAATAATCATATCAAATTTCAATCCAGTCAATCCAATTCAATCCAGTCTGGAGACATAAAGCAAAATCAAGCCAACATACATACGTACGCAATTCTTCCGAAATCATTCAGTGCTGTGTAATTTTTTGTTACAGGGGATCATGGAAAGCTGCAAAATAAACCCAATATTTAAAATTTGACCCGACTGGTATACAGTCCTGGTATACAGTATAAAGACAGTACAGGACTGTATACCAGTACTTATAGATGTACAATATGGAAATTAAAACACAAAATAAATACTTGTCAGTGAAGCCAATACTGACAAAGATGAAACACATTACAATAAAATTCCTAGGTTGAATTCATACAAATTTAAATGAATCTATAAACTATAAAAACATACATAATTAAAGTTATAAAAAATATTTTAATGAATCACTAAACTATTAGAAAAACTGTAATTAAAGGTACGTTATAAAAAGTATTTTATGTACCTACATTCAGAACAAACAATGCAAACTTAATGACGTAATGCAAATTAAATGACAAGATACTAAATGGCAAATCAACATCTTGTGACTCAGAATTACAGTAAATGAACTAACGTACTAAACAGCGTTATTAAGTACGGACATAATTTATTCGTATCGTTGAATTACTATAACGTGTCCGATCCATATTAATTCAGTAATATATATTAGGAAAAAAAATAGACCATTCAATTACCAATAAAAGTTAGAAAATATAAAGAAAAATACATAAGCTTCAATTAAAAATTCTATTAAAGCAGAATTTACAAATCAATAAAATCAGCCAAATAAAAATTATCATAATAAACTGTAATAATGATACCTTAAGTGCAACAGACACACTAGTGAAAAATCGTATTCTGACCATTCTGTACAAGAATCTAAATAGTAATGAATATAAAACGTAAAATGTAACTTTTTATGAGTTAATTTAATTAAAATACTTTCTCATCACGCAAATAATTCATGGTATAATCAGATGTAAATGAATAAATGATATTCATTTGCTCCACATAATGATCAGATAATATGTTAAAGGTATAAAAAATTAATAAAATAAAATGGTCTCATTTCCCTAATGTAATCACACATTCGCCTGAAGGATGATTTCTGCAGTCGTCCGCAGAATGGTATGGTGGCGGCGGCTCACAATACGTTTACTTCATTCTTCTATCAGCCTTCTTGGCTACATTCTAAAAAGTGTGATCCAAAACTTTTCGTTAATACTTCAAAACGTCTTCAATATCAACTCAAACCTGATCTCAAGCGTAGTGTCATTTTTTGTTCTGAAACTATTGTCAAAGTTACATTTATTGACGACCAAATTATCTTTAAAAAATGTATCCTGGAATTTTTCTAGTATTCGAAACTTTTCATAAATAGAATAAAAGTTTGTAATGTTAAATCAAACTCTCATTTTTGTTATTCTTGTAGGCTTATCTTATATATAATTTTCCTCAGGAGAATTTCAATAAAGGTTTATTGTTTCGGAAAATCTGAAATTTAGAAACTATCCGAAAAAAAAGAAAGCTCATACATCGATGCAAAAATTATATCCTTTGATTCTCTTTTTCGACATTATAACATCTGATTACAAAACAACAATGTTTCAAAAACTTTTATTATAATGCAAAATTGTATGTATCCGAGTTTGATTTACTTAACTTTTTGTAATTACTAATCCTGCAATTACGAGATTTTTAAATAAATTCATTCTTTACATAAGGAAATAAGTGTAGCCGTGAAAATAAAAAATTAATTTCAAATTTTTATGCCAAGGAAATTTAAGTCGTTTATTAGAGTAGTTCGATTTAAATCGTTTGTTAATTGAATTTTTTAATAAATACAATATACATAGTGGTCCCACAAAATTTAATGTACATTAATTAATCCCCAGCCTCTGAATATAAACTATAAATAATATAATCTCAAGATATTCTGAATACCTAACGAGATAAACCTATCCTTTATATTAGTATATTTTCAATCAAAATACTTGACATCAATTTTAATAATAATAATTTTTTGTCAACAGCAAATTATTGTTTTATTGAGTGTTCTTTAAGTATTAAGATGGGAAATAATCTAAATATGAAATCTAAACTACAAGGATAATTGAATGTGAACATTTAAATTACCTCAGTTCGCGTCAATTATGACAGAAAGAACTTTCATAGTACGATTTTTTCATTAGCAAAACCACTAAGTTTTTGCATAACTATTCAAAATTATAGTTCCTCACTAAAACCCACCGGGCTCATCTAGTGGTTAACGCGACATCGCAAATAACTGATTTAGAAGTCGATAATTCTAAGGTTCAAATCCTAGTAAAAGTATTATTTTTATACGGATTTGATACTAGATCGTGGATACCGATGTTCTTTGGTGGTTGGATTTCAACTAACCACACTTCTCAGGAGTGGTCGACCTGAGATTGTACAAGACTTCACTTCATTCACATTCATATATATCATCCTCTGAAGTTAATACCTTACCGTAGCTCCGGAGGCTAAGCAGAAAAAGAGAACGTTTCTCACAGAGGTTGAACTCTAATCTTAGTTCGGTAACTGGTTTTGTTCAAAATAGACGTTACTGAGACAATGACGTTAATTGAATCCCAAAATCTAAATAGTAAATTACAACAAAGATTCGTCATTGAAATCTATTTAAAAATTAACTATATATGGATCAAAGTTTTTAACGATATACAGTTACAGGTACACAATACCACAAGTTCTATGCAGTCACATATGTTACTAGTTTAACAGTTCTATCACACTCGTAAAAGAATTTTTCAAGTATTAATTGATTTTTCAGTTCAAGAATAACAATAACTATTGTTAAATCTACTTTCTTAGATTCTTTCCTTAGAAAGGAAACGTACTGGAAGGGAAAACAATTATCTGTCAAAGCAACTCAAAATAGCTTTTTTTTGGCATCGGAAATGATACAGCAGGTTCAGCAAGATAGATTTTAATTTTTAAAGAAATATTGTCAACATTAATTGTATAATGGTTTAATGCAAAGTAATTTCGAAATAATTTTGGCAATCTGAATCATCAACTTACGTAAGTTACATTGCACACGTGCATAAGTGCATCGTACTAACTTTAAACTTTCCCATTCTAAAAATAAATATATTGTTTGAGTCTTCATAAAAACTTTTAATATAACATTGAAGACTACGCTAGCGACGCACGCTTCCAGACAACTATTACACTACCAATTTATTTATTTACTTATTTAATTTGACAACACTACACTATCAACATATAAAATTTAAAATTTATATTTCAGTTATTTGAAACAAAGACGTATAAGGCTGAGGTAGGGTTGATAAGAAAAAATAAAATTACATTCAGTTTTCAGTAATAAAACAAAAATTCATTAAGAATTTGATAAATAATTAGCTATAAGAAAATCTTTATTAACTGACTCAAACAGTTTTATTTTATTATTTCCTCAGCACAGTGCTCTAAAAAAAAAAAAAAAAAAAAAAACTGGAAAATATGATATGAATGAGACCGAATATCTAATATAATTTGAAAATTAGGTATGAAAAATTAACAAAAAGAAATTTATAAGAAACTTTACACAATTTTATTCTTAAAATGAGACTAACTAAAGTGAAATAAAACAATTTCAGTAGCACAGTAACCAACTACGGTTTTGTATAACAATAACAGACAAGTAGGCGCATGAGCTTTAACTGTAAAATGATATAAATTACAGTTAAGCAGTAGATAATGACAATGACAATATAAGGAATGAACAGTGTGCCAACTGTAACCTACATATAAGCTATCCTTAACGTAACACGATTTAATAGTATTGTGTGTACTTCGTTCGCCAACTAAAACCAACAAAAATACTGAGCTGATGTTAAAAAATTGCATATAAACTATTAATTTGATTAAAATTTATAATTCTAAAGATAGACAATATAGATTATCGTGCAGTAAAAGTACAACCAAATTACTTTCTAGCACACCTACGAAGATATCAACTGAGGGCGATCACGAGAATAATTATCAACTCTTGAGGCGATCACGATTTTGTTGCAAAATCTACTTACTTATCACACAATACCAACCTACCACTTACTTAAAAGCAACTTAGCGTGCAGATTCTTATTTTAGCTTTTTTTAATTTTGCGTTCATCACGGCATTTCAATAGATAAGAAACAAAATTTTAAAATGAAAGAATATATCAAAATTCTGCTTAAATTAATTTAAAGAAAACAATCTTATACCATCATTATAAAAAAAAAAAAAATGCTGAATTTTAAATAACTGTCATCATTTCACTCCTTTATAGCCTCTGTTGCAGCGGTTTTTATTTATTTGCGACAATAAAAAACAACCATATGAACTGTAACTGTGAACGACTCCAGAATGTTGATACATACAAATATCTTGGTGTTCATTTTGAT
>JAAAKQ030234977.1:0-11203 GCA_010016005.3 Zanna intricata | reverse complement strand
AGAAAATGGTGTTATATTATACACTTGGGCTATTTTGACTCATAATAAAGCTACTACCATTGTTAGTAAGAGTAATACCATAATGTTTTAATTTTATTTATTAAAAAAAAAAAAAAAAAAAATATTCTAATGATGTAAGTAATTATAGTATAAGAAATTTTATAGCAGTATTGTTGGTAGTGCCGGCCTTCATGGCCGAATGGTAGCATCTCGGCCTTTCATCTGGAGGGTCCCAGGTTCGAATCCCGATCAGGCGTGGCATTTTCACACATGCTACACATCATTCATCTTCATCCTTTGAACTTTGAAGTGATACTTGATACAAAAAAAAAAAAAAAAGTAGTAATACTACTACTGGTAGTAAGTTTTACGTACTCGTAAGGTAAAAAAGAATAAAATTGAATTGTGTTTCAGTTTTACTCATATAAGATGTATACCAAAATAGTTAACATGTTTTATGTAATAATACAGTAGTATCTTTTAAAAAAAAAAGGTAATATATAAAGTTTAAATAATATATATTGTTTAATTACTACAATTCTGCTAGAGTTGAATCAGTGCATATCTTGCTACAGAAAGAGATATATTAATTTGTTCTTTACAATATTTGTCCAGCCTCCTATAGTTGTGTAATAGTTGTGTATAGTTGTCCTATGGTATTAGTCAGAGTTGCTTTCTCTGTCAGTAATGATATTCATTATATATTCAGTTCTTTTGAGAATAGAATAATTGTTCTTTGTGTAGCTGAATATCACTTGCATTTTATTGGGTTTGTTATACTGATATGGACAAGTATATTTAACAGCTTAATCAGAGACAACAGGGAATTAATTCACTTTTCATGGTCCATGTTAGGCTTAATCAAACCCCAAAAAAAAAGCTTGTTAATGCTTGTTGTTATTGACAATGCTTGTGATTCTGAGGAATGGCTGTCAGTCTTGGAAGTAATTCATGTCAAGACACTAACAACTGTCGACTTATGGCATTTAATGTAATTATAGGAATTGATTTATTATATGAAAATTATTACATTAACTATTATTAAAAAAATACAGCAGTAATTTAAATACAATTAAAGATTAACATGGAAACAATGTAAAAAAATGTTTCTCTTTAAAATTTTTATCAAAATTTAATCAATCACTCTCTCATTAAAGAATAAAAAACATATTTGTTAAGTTTAGGGTTGAAGTAATAATAATTTACGTAAAGATATAAATATAGTGCATAACAAACCAAAATATAACAGCAAACAAAAAGTAGTATATTAAAAGCTGTTTAGTATGGCGTACGTTTTTGGGTGATGATAGGCAAGATGTATGAATGAGTGAATTACTTTTAACTCAACCCCAAGAGGGCAATAATAGAGAAAAATGACTTAGCAGGGTGTTTGAGTCTTGCTACTACCAATCAGAATGGTTTTTCCGCCTACATGATATCACATCTGTTTATTTAATTCACTCTACGCAACATAGGTGGTAGTAAAGCCATTTATCACTCTTGTTTATAACATTTATTGTAACATAAAACTATACCTAATTGGCTGTAAGATCTATCACTTATATTACATGAGTAGGCGTTTGTTATTTATTTTGGTGCTTAGCTCTAATTTTGTTAATGAATGTAAGAACAAAACTAAAAAATAATAAAAGATTAAATATCTTTTAGTAAAGTTCTTATTCTTTCATAATTATTTTTACTGTTAACAATTCTAATGAGTTAATAATTAATTACATGGAAATATTAATATCAAGTTGCTTGTTACTACAGTACTATAGTTATACACTGTTTAAAATGATAAAATTAAGTTAATTTGACTCATCAAATCTGAAATATTGGCAAAATATTTCTATATTAATTATAAAGAGTACATAATTAATCCCATCAATTACATTTTTATATTGAATATAATTACATTACTGAAAAATTATTAAAAAAGTCTTTTAGATCCCATTTTATCATAATTATGTTCAATTTTATGTAATAAAAATGCAAACAACTGCTAAACCCAATCTTTATCTTTTAGAATTTATTCCATATTAAGTATTTTCTGTATCAAATGAAATTAACACTGTATACTATTTTAAAGCATATTATAAACTTTCTAAAAACATTATGAAAATGACCTTAGGCTCATGGCAATTCAAGTCAAATGTAAACTAACTTACTAATTGAACTTCCCGACCACGACAAAAAACCACAAGTAAAAAAACATGCAAATTAAGTTAAAAATCTTGAATGATGTGAATCAATAATTAAAAAATAACAAACAAAATATCTGTTAGTTCAAATTAGTACCAATTTTATCTATTACTTGACATGGAATTTTCAATCTAAATTATGTTACATACTTTTAAGTTCTTTTATCACATTTTATTTCCTTTATTTCTAATGTTTCACTAAAAGAAAAATACATCCCCAACACAAAATATAAGTATAATAAAACACTTAAGAATATTCTATTTGCTTTTATTTTTGGCTAAAATATAATGCCCCAAATATCGCAGAATACACAACCAACAACAGAGAATAGTAAAAAGAAATCAATTTCAAAATTCTGAACTTTTTAAAATTCACTGAATGTTTTTGAACAAGTGCAATCTAAGCTGGCAAATTACAGAAAAAAGTTTCAATACTTCTCTTTAAAATTAAAAAAACCTTGTTTTAATAAATCGTATAGCTCAACAGTAAACACACTCGTGATACCAGGTATACCAAACATGTAAGTTCTGTTATTAACAGAAAATGCGCAACCAACTGTATCGTTGAGTTTCGATCCATCAGTGTATACTTCTACGTCTGGGTTTGTTTTTGAGAGGATATAGTGAAACGTTTCGTTTGGTGAGAGACAATAGGTGATGCTGATTCTTTATTGTACATCGTAAAATCTAATAAAAAATTTATAAGGTTGATTCTCCAAGGAGGATATGAACAGGGGGATACATTGGAAAAATAGAAGATATGCCAGCGTTTAAAATCTGTAGTATCCGCCGTGTACGTACACTCACAGATACAATATCACGTGGATGGTCTTCATATCTTTGTTAAATTAAGATTCACAAGAACTGCAGTAAAAACCGGGTTTCGGTCTTCCTTTAAGACGGGCAAAACAATACGTTAGAAGTTAGTCACGTTTTTCCCAAAGTGATGGTTCACCGCACTCCACAAGTATGCTAATGACAGGGCTTGATCTAAAAGCACCTTTGCAAGACGGAGAAAATCATGATATATCTAACATCTATAATCAACAAAGATACAATCATAATCTAAGCGGAAACAAGCTAAGAAATAATAAAATCGCAACATACACGACCTAACGGCTTCCCAGTTGGTGTTGCTAAGAACCCGCAGCATATCTAACAGTTCGGAACATTTCGTTTTTGTTTGATGTGATTGACTCACGTAAGAATGTGTCAAAAAACAAACCTAAAAATGTAATAACAAGAGAAATAGTAATTTGTTCTTCACTCAGAGAGATTTGTTGTATAAAAGGGTTTCGCAAGCGAGAAAAGATTACACATTTTGTTTTCTCAGGTGAAAATGTGAAGCAGGTAACCTTGGAGATGTTTCAAGCCGAGATATTATGTTCTTAGTAGCCTTCCTGCTGTGGCTGTTGAACGGAACGTAATAAAATGGCAAAATCATCAATAAAATAAAGAACATGAAACAGGTGATTGAACACATTCACCAATACTGTTGATGGTAATAGCAATCAAGATGGCACTTAATATTTCCTTAGGTTACTCCATTCTCCAAGGTGACGCTATCCGATAAGGAACCTCCACGGAACATGGAAAATTCGGTCGTTTAAGGGTGTTAAGAATACCATGTCGCTAGGTCTTGTACGCCTTCTTAATATTAAAGAATATAGCGATGACGCTGGCGGAATAGGATAGCATTTTGAATAGCTGCTTCCAGTGACACTAAATGGTCAATGGAAGAACGTCCTTGGCAGAAACCGCATTGTTCTAGACATGGAAGGCTATGTCTCTCTAAGTACCATGTGAGCTTATGGTCCACCATTCTCTCCATCACTTTCTATAAAACGCTTATCAAAGATATAGGGCGGTAACTTGAGGGGTTACTTTGTTTTTACCAGGTTCAAGTATTGGTATGACAATGGATTCTGTTCAGACCGAAACGAAAACTAGCGAGAAGAAAAGACTATTATAAATACACAATAGGTGTTGTAACACAGAATTAGGAAGGTGCAAGAGCATGTCGAGAGAAATGTTGTCAGGTCCAAGGGAGTCCACGTGAGTTTTCAAATACGTGTGACAACTCGTCGAATGAAAATGTAGCGTTTAATTCACAGACTGAATCACCAAGTTTAACGATGGTATTTATACCTCTGAAATTTATTACTGCATGATGAGATGAGGGACAACCAACGGAAACAACCTGCCAAGTTACTTGCCACTGCAGATTTGAATACTAGATCGTGGATACCGGTGTTCTTTGGTGGTTGTGTTTCAATTAACCACACTTCTCAGGAGTGATCGACCTGAAATTGTACAAGGCTACACTTCATCCTCTGAAGTAATACCTTACGGTAGTTCCGGAGGCTAAACAGATAAAGAGAATACTTGCCACTGCAGAAAGTGATGTAAGGAGTTCTTCATTTACGAGTCCGAGAATGGATTGTTTTGGTGATCCGCAAATTGTACGGATCTTTTTTTATATGGGACGTGGGTGAGATGGTGTTCAAATATTTCCTCCACGACTTCCTGTTAGCGTCCAAAAAATACTCGACGACATATCGCTCTAGCTTTACAGTATCAATTTCGATGTTCGGTTGTAGCCTGCAGTTAAATTTGCGTCGTGTCTGCCGTCGATTATTAATATCGTTTTGGCAGTCAACATTCCACCAGGGAACGGAAGTACGTTTAGGATTTCCCGAAATTTTATTTATAAGCATTTTCAATTGTGGGAAATATCTATTAGCATTCTCAAGTACCGTGGTCGTAAAAGATAAAAGTTTATCAAGGACGTCTGCACCATCATCATACTGTGTTGGTAAGGCTTTATGGTAACCATTCCAATTAGGCTTTTCAACAATCCATTTTCGTGGTCTTTTTTTCACCTTGAGGTCAACACCAAATGCGATAATAATTGGCCTCTGTGATCACTGCCTTGAAAGCCACACAAACAGACCAGTTAAAACGAGCAAGTAAAGTTGGTGAGCCTATGGACAGGTCGATGTTGGACAATGTATCAGATGATAAGGACATGAATGTGTGCGACCCATTATTCAGTAGACCAATGTCCAAGTCTTGTCTCATTCTGTTTATCATATTTCTTAGGGAGTAGCAGAAAGATGAGCCCCAGGAAATATGGTGTGCATTGAAGTCTCCTTCTATTAATGACAGCAATAAAATTTGGGTGAGGAGATTTGAGATTTCTAGAGCACTGAAATCAGAGTTCAGTGAGAGATACAAATGCAGATATGCAATTTGAAGTGGATGCAATGGAAGAGACCTTCACAACAACAGAAGGAATAAGGGTAGCTACTGGTATCCTTGTAGCTGACACCTTGTTCCGCAAGAAAATAGCAACACCACCACTCTCTCTACTATGTAAAACACAGTCGTATCTCTCACTTGTATACCCTCTGACAGTTAGCATATCTTGTAATAGATGCATTTCTAGGAAGCAAATTATTAATGGTTAATAGAAGAATTCTAACGTTCCAATGAATAATGGTCATAAATAAAAGGTAGTTAGATGTAAAAATATAGATAAATATATGACAAAATTAGTCATATCTGTCTCCAGTATACATGGTGTTGGAGGGGTAGATTTTGATAAATGGGAAATTTTAGAGCTAAATACAAATGGGTTCTTCCAGGTACCCAGAGGACATCGTTCAAGATTCACTACTGAGGCCCATTCACCCATCGGCACAATTGTTTCCACCTTGAGTTATGGTTGTGTTTCGTAAGATGTCACCAAGGGTATGTGTAAGAACAATGTAGAATGTTGTTGTGCAAGTGTATATGTTGTAATTTGTGTAGTGCTCTTGATTTAGTATATGTGTAAAGTATTCTGCAGCTCAGTATGCATAGGGAATGTTGGCCTCCATGGCAGAGTGGTAGCATCTCGGCCTTTCATCCGGAAGTCCCAGGTTCGAATCCCGGTCAATCATGGCATTTTTCACACATGCTACAATTCATTCATCTCATCCTCTGAAAATATACTTAACTGTGGTTCTGGAGGTTAAAAAAAAAAAAGTATGCAGTGGGAAGAAAAGCTGTAGAGGCTAGGCCTGCGCCAATCCCCAAAGTCTTAAAGAATAAAACTCTTTATCAGAAAACACATTCATTGAGCTGGGTTATAACAGCAACACCCAGAATGTAGCACTCAAGCCAGGGTGGGCTAGTGATTAACTAATCAGCTCATTTCAAGGTCAAGATTTATAAGTTTACATCCTGGTAAAGGCAGTTACTTTTATATGAATTTGAATATTAGAATTTGGATATTGGTGTTCTTTGGTGGTTGGGGGTCAATTAACCACAAATCTCCAAAATTATTGACCTGAGATTGTACAAGACTACATTTCATTCACATTCATAAATATCATCCTCTAAGTAAAACCTTAGTGGTTCCAGGGGCTAAATAGAGAGAGAGAGAATGTAGCTCACTGCACACATGTCAGAAGATATTTATCTACTAACACTTACTATTTCCTCTACTTTTCACTGCACAGATACAAATTACAAACCTTTTAACATCTGGAAATGAGTTCTTCAAACGTATTTTTTATAAAAATAAAGAAAATTAAGCAGTTAAAATCCAGCAGAAGATAACCATTTTGTTCTTCAAAATCTACATTAATTGTAATGACTATAGAACTATACCTTTTTTGCTGTTCACACCTCTACTTTTTTCCCCCTATATTAATGAATAATTTTTTTCTAAATATATGTTTAAAAAAAAAATTGAGGTTAAAAGAAAAAAATATTTTTTGACAAGCAGGGGGATTAATCCCACAAGAGAAAAATAAAATCTAGATTAATCACATTAAAAAAAATTCATACTTTCCCTACATTAAGATCATTTGATAACAGAATCTTTTTTTTAATATTTATCAAAATAGAGCCCACTTATAAAATTATTTAACTGAAAATGGAGAGCAAACATAATTTCACTTTTCCACAATAATCAATACAAAATTTAATAAGTTTTTTATGCATAAACAAAACAATGAATAAATCACTTATTTATTTTTTAATAACTAAAATTATATAATTTCCTTATGAAGCAATAACGTTATAGATTGTAAAGTAGATAAGGCTATTCAAATGCATTCTTAATAGATTAATTTGGTACATTACAGCTCTTCATTTCCATATTGAGCCTGATATTACTTCAATATTTTAAAATGGATAATTACATTTATTTTTCTACAATACAATTTTTTCATTATACTTTTCACTTATAATTAGAACTACTTTATGTGACACACAAATATTTTGTACATGTTATGCCTAACATACATTAATCACTCCATATGAGACAAGTGATAAACTAAGGAGGCCATAATACAGGCAATAAAGTAATAAATTTATTTTATTTTCTATCATTCATTTTACAATAATGTCTAACACTTTTGTAATTTTTATATTTTTAAAATTTCAACTTGTTTGCTTGCCCAAAATCAGTTTAGTTTTGAAAATTTGTAGACATCTTTCAAAAATGTTTATGCCTAATGAATTAATTACAATCTTGCACATGGGAATATGAAAATGTCACATCTGACTGGGACTTGAAATCAGAACCTCTAGCTGTAAGGCCAAGACACTACCACTCCACTGTGGAGAACAGCAAATAGAATGTACATTTAGTAATATACATTTTTTCTCCTGTTTGGAAAAGTGTTGCATTAAGGCAAAGGCTAAAATAAAATACATTGTTGTAGTACAAGGTTTTTATCAAAATTATTATAACTCCTCATATATATTGAAGCCCACAGAATAAATATATAATTAAGTGAAGTGCATCCAAGTGAAGCAAAAGCATCCATGTATGGAGATATATTGACTTTTTGTGTTAAAAGAGATGATAATATTACAACAAAATAAAACTTCAACAAATTTAATTAATAGATAAACAATAAGTTCCCTGTCTGAATTTGGAGATGTGCAAAAGCAGAAAATTTTTTTCTTATAAAAATTTTTACAAGAAATAGAAAGTTAAAAAAAAAAAGAAGACAATTGACCATCCAAAACAGAGTGGAATCTGACTAGGCAGAGTCCAGCTTAGATGCGGAAATGATTACAGCCCATTGAAGAAAATTCCTTAACTTCATCTCACCAACCATCCACCATCCTTCCCTAATTTTTATATTCATGTCACTGCCAGCACATGTGACTTCCACCAGAATGGACAGTTCATTGCATCCCATTCTATAAACACTAAGGCTTTCGAAAGACACATTCCTGCTAGACCAGAAGGTGCTAGTACTTAAAGGACGGACTTCAGGGACCAGATTGTTAAGTGAAAAATCACACCAGGAGAATGAAACTCATAATAAGCGGCTAGTCTCCCATTGTCAGCCCCAGTTAACAAAATTCTCCCTGGTCTAATGGATCGAAATGCAGCAAATAATTCTGTCCATAAATAAAACAAAATAAATATAACTGCCACTAAATAAGTAATTATCCACCCGACAAAAGAAAGACACAACAGCAAGAAACTTTTGTCCAGGTTCTGTGATTAGTAGGATACAAATTTTCCCACTACCCTTACGTTCCGTTCCAAAATTTACAATATAAGAGATAAAACAGAAAATAAAAAAAAATAATTTTACTTTGTAAAACTGCAATCCTTTGCAACTCAAATGCATTTGAATTGCAAAGTTATTAAAATATTACTATGTTAAATACATGTTAATTTCATAAAATTGCTTTATGTATGTTAAATATACATACTATGTTAAATGTAACATTACTATGCTTTAATTCAAATGCAACTCAAGTGCAATACAAAAAAATTTTATAGGGACAAGTGTTCAAGAAGCAAGCAAGGAATTTGCACTGTATTATTCCTCAACACTGCACAATACCGTCTCTCTCTAAAAAAAAAAAAAGGAGTAAATATCTATACAGTAATATTTCACCAAAATAATTTTCATCAGCTATACCAATCATTGTATTTATAATTTCATAATAATTTATTCAATAAATTATCTACTTCAAATTATTCAGTAATTCTGACAAATTGACCTCTGTTGAAAATCTAGAGCAAGAACCATAATGTTGGGTACACTAATCAATCCATGAAGGTTTAATTACAAATAAGTTTTATTTAAAAAATCCTGTAGTAGGTGTCTCATGTTAAATACTGTATAGGAATATAAGATATATCACATTCCTATAAACATACTATGACCTATTTATAAGCATGCATTACTCATGAAAAGTAACTGTAACAGACCCTCCCATTTTCGGTAATAACTCTTAATGAAATGGGCTAAAGGGTACTTATATCATTTAGTACAAAAAAAAAAAAAATTTTCACAATTCTGACCAATATATTTCAGTTATCTCTGACCTAAAATTTTAAAACCTTCTTAATCTATAACCACTTCTGTGGGAAACATGAAGTCAGTATCAATTTGCTGCATGCTAATGAAAAACAAGCAGTCGCAGGATCAACCTCTGTAAAAAGGAATTTTAGGAAGGTTAACACCTACATTAGACAGTATTATAAAAATGAACTGAATTAGTAATAAAAAAGATAAATAAATAAATATAGTCAGCTAATAAAACACAATTTGGGACTGCTCCAATAATAATGAATAAATATTTCTATTTTTAACTATACTTGAATCTTTTACATTCAAAAACAAACTATTTGCACCAAGGTATGATTAACATCATACATGAGATTCTGCAAAAACTAAGATAGAAAGACAAAATTAAAAAAAAAACGCATATATACTATTATTGAAAAATTAATTATGTTTACAGCATTACTTATTTTCCTTAAAACATATCAGCAAGCTCAATCATAATCCAAAGCACTATTTTAATAGATATGAAAAAACTTCAAACCATTTATTAACATATTTATTAAAATTACAACTTATATTTACACACTTTGAATGAAAAAACTATAAATAAAAGAAAAATTAATGTCGCCTTCTAGCTTTTTGTTTCTGCTGTTTAGCTTTTTTAAGTTTCTTCATTTTATTTTTCATATCACGTTTTTTTATTTTCTTTATTTTATGGTTACTGTACCAAATAGGAAATCTTCCTTTCTGTCCTTTTTTCTTTTCACCAACAACTTCCATGGGCTCAAGATCTTTATCACCACTAAATTCAGCAATATTTTTTTTATCATCTTCCTCTTCAAGTTCTACAGCATCTCTAGCTATAAAAAGAAAAAGTAAGAGAAAACTTAAAAAAAAAAAAAACTTTGAAAAAAAGATACTCAATTTTTCTTCTAACCATAGTTTTTTAAGCACCACCATTTTATTAGTTTCAAAATGTAAAAAAAAAAATAAACTCTGACATCTTTTGATTATCATCAAAAATAGTTGGGGAAGGAATCGCAGATATACTAAAATAAAAAAAATATCATTGTTAGTTCAAAATCAAAAATCAAGTTTCTTAATTAAACTCCAGAAATCAGTCTCTGTGATATAAACAGTATTGTTGAAATAATCCCAAACTAAATTAAATTAAAAAATACAGATAAACTAATTTACTCACATCAGCCCTCTACATAGAACCCTTCTCTAGTTATATACTTGTTGTAGTACCAGTAGAGCCCGTCAAACGCTCTGGAGAAATCATTTTGTGTGATTACCTTCAACTACTTGGTGCAAGCTTATTGGATGGCTGGAATGACATGAAAAAAGTAGCCTTTTATCTTCAACTTGAGTTTCAGAAACGAAAAAAAGTCTGCTGGAACCAAATCGGATGAATAGGGCAAGGGGGATAACACAGCGATTTGATTTGTGGCATAATCAGGCATTTAATTACTTCCAAATAGAATTTAGAATTTCAGTTTGATCTGTTGGGACAGTTTGACCAGTTACACACGCACATTCATAATGTTTTCATTGTTGTAGTACAAGGTTTTAATAAAAATTATTATAACACCCCATATATACTGAAGTCCAAAATAAATTTATAACTAATTAAAATGATAAACATTGTTAAATTGTTATGTTAATAATATTTAATAATGGTATTTT